>SJJU01070649.1:0-83687 GCA_012932125.1 Conopomorpha cramerella | reverse complement strand
CCAGCATCCTGGCCCCGGTGGCAGTCTTGCGCAGACGCGGTGCCTCCGTAATACCGAGGTCAGGAAGGTTTATCCCCTTTCTGGCCTCGGTAAGCGCCTTCGCGTATGTCATCCCTTGCCCCTCCGCCACCGCATCAAGTGTGAGGACGACGGCCGAGGAGTTTGGGATTCGCAGTTTCGTCGGTCTTTTGACACGCGACTGTTCCTTCTTCTTTGCCACCGGGGCAGAGACTGAGGCTAGCTCAGGCCGACTTCGTCCCTCCGACATTTTCTTCCTGCCTCGGCGCTGGACCTTTACCCATTGGTTAGGGTCGCGCGGGGCAGGAGACACTATTGGCGCCAAGGTTGTCGGAGCCACACCTGGCGCGGATTGAGCCTCCCTGGCCTTGGCCGAACTCTTGCCCCTGCCCTTCCCTTTCCGCTTTGGATCAGGAAGTGCAGGAGCGGGCTCAACCAGAGCGGGGCGACTGACCCGATCCGCAGCTAGTGGCGGACGCACCGGCCTTGCAGGAGGCAGGCGCTCCGCCAACGCCTCTAGGCGGGCGTTCATCATCTCCCCGCACTGGACGATAATGGAGCGTGACAGCTCCTCCAATGCGGGGCCCATCCCGACTGCGTCCCCCCCATCTGTATTTGGACTGGAGCGGTTCCGTTTGAGGGAGTCTACCTCTCGCCTCAGGTCACCGAGCTCCGACAGGATGGCCGCGTTGTCGGCGCGCTCCTTGTCGAGCTCGGCCCGGAGGAAGCTTCTCTCCCGCTCCAGCCGGCGCACCTCGTCAGAAGAGGTGCGCTGGGACAGATCAATCAACGCGTCCTTCAGAGACGCGGCCGCGTTCTTCAGTGCCTTTGCGAAGGTTCCTTTGAGGTTGCCAGACTTCGTGGCAACCTTGGTGATGAGCTCCACATCCTCCAAGACCCGATCTTGGATTTCTTTGGAGGTCAGATCCTCCGCGGCACATGCCGCTGAAAGGGCACCTCTTTCGGCCCTTCTCTTCTCCCGTTTTGAGTTGAAGGCTTCGGCAGCCGATTCAGCATTCGCTGCCTCCAACTCCAACCCTCGTCGTAAGGCCTCTCGCCTGGCAGCCCGGGTCTCCAGTCCCGCCTTCGCGACCCTTCCCCTTCTCTTAGGCTGGGGCTCAGGGAAAACCCCAGCCACACCATCGCCCACGCCTGCGTCGGATTCCGACAGACTGAAGTCAGAAAGCCTATCCCGACTGCGCTTCCGACTCAGACTGCCGGCTGCCACTATGAAAGTCGAGACATCCGAGTCTCCACCCGTCAAATCATCGGAGTCCACAGTCTTGCCCGTTTCGTTTTCGGTGCCCAATTTCACACTGTCGGGACCGACAACCCGACAGCGCCGGTGGCCAACCGGATCTTGTGGCCTGCAGAATCCATCCGAATGCGGAAGAGGTGCCCCCTCCGTACACGTGGGGCAGACCGCCGGAGCGGTGCAGGATTCCCCATTGCTGGGACCTGCCCGGAGACTATTGCGTGTTTCCAATTCCGACATTTTTTTTTTCAATCCAATGTTTGTGAGCGTTAGGGACTGGTCTCCCACCAGCCATGCATCCCGTCGGCACGCCCACACAACCTTAGGGTTAGGGTAATTTTTTTAAAGAGGTTTTCTTCCTCCGTCCCTCTCAATACCGCTCTAGCCAGTAGAGCGGCAATAAAGGGACTGGGTGCCAGATTTTTCGCCACTGGACAATAAGAAACCTCTGTCGGGAAGTTATTGTCCAGTGCCCAGGGTGCACCGGCCCAGAGTGCTACGATTGTCACCGAGATGACAACTGTAGCAGCTGGACACACGAGGAGGTGATCTGGCATACCTTAGTGATGTTTTAGTAACACACTTTCTTGGCATCTGAGCACATCTGATTTCACATTTATTTATTTTTATTTAGTTAACATACAAATGATATTGAGATATGAGAGAGCGTCTGTGGTCCAGTTGGTCGGATACTTGATTTGTAACCGGAAGGTCGCAGGTTCGAGTCCGGCTAATGGACGTGTACCAATGGGACTCTTTTTCAGAGCCTATGTACGCAACGCAACGCCCGTGCGGTGAAGGACAACATCGTGATGAAACCCGCACACCACAAGGTGTGTGAACCCTCTAACAGCGATGGGCTCACCCCCTGTCACGTTGGGTTAAATATGCTTGGTGAATCGTGGGCAATTCTTATTAAGTAAGTGCCTCTGCCTACCCCGCTTTGGGATTAAAAGGCGTGAAGTGTATCGATCGATCGACAAATGATATCGTTTAATAACGTGTTTAACCAATGTATTTTATGAATACACTGTTGTCTTCCATCTAATAAAAAATAAAACAACGTAATATTACATATAAAATATAACGGGCAAATTGAGATTGAATACATTCCTTTTCAAAGTCGATTAATAAAGTAACACACACAGTATGAAGCAAAATCGCCTCCCATTCTGTATGCTTAGATCTTTAAAACTATGCAACGGTCTTTGATGCCGTTTTCTTTAGTAGACACAATGATTCTTGAGGCAGGTTTATACTATGTATAATACATGCGCACAAAACAAGTTTTTCTTTAGTAAACCATAAACGGTACTAGTAAGCAAAGAGCCACGTTCGTGTATCACGTGTCCCTCGTGAGTAACAAAAGAACTGAATAATCTATTCTGTGTTTCCTAAACTAGTAAATCTTCGCGGTTACAGCTCTGCTTTATAGAATTACCGATATTACCGACACCGCCCCTCTACTCGTATGTAAATAGAAACTATTTTCCTAAAAAGGTTCCACGGCGTGAGTGTACTCTTCCAATTTCCATAACAAAAGTGTGTGAAATGTGCCCTAACAGAATATTGAGCGAGCAGCCATTGTGGGACGCGAGCTTATAGTCTATACAGGGACTAGAGGATCCCCACGGCCTCACTTGCTCTTTTGTAGGGTTCGCTATAATTGTTGATAATATTAACATAATGTTTATCTGGGAACTGGGATCGTGAGCAGTGGAAGATATAGTTGGGGATCAAGCTAGAATATACCTACTATAGAGACAACTAGTAGACGAGTCATCATCAGCCACATAACGTCCACTGCTGGACGAGGGCCTCCCCCAATGAGATCCGTCATTTGGGGTGAAATGCCAATATTCGCCACGCTTGGCAGGCGGGTTGGCGATCGCAGTGGTGTTGTGGTTTAACTCACAGAGAGCGCTGCTGCCCGTCCTCTGGAGAGGTCTCTCGGTCGCCTCTTACGACCCCCATGACGGGAAAAGTTGGGCTGGGGTGGTGACACATGTATTCTATTCGCCGTCACCACACGGCTAAGTAGACGAGTACGTACAGTATAATGTCATTAAATTGTAAAGAAAATACCCAGATGTACCCCTTAATTAGAAGTAATTCGAAAGCAAGGATGAAACCGCGACAGTCATTCCGAGACGCAGGTACTCCAAACAGCCATCAAAAATATAAACCTCGATTTAATAAGATCAGATCAGATACAGTTTTTCCTAAATTATGCTTACACTCATGAAATAATTCATGAACAATAAATTTTACAACGTAAATATGAAATGATTTATTAGGTATAAATATTTTTTTCAGCCCTGTGTTTTGTCAATAGGAGTTCGCAAATAATTACACCAGTGACGTGGTTTTAATTATCCTTTGATTTTTTATGTATTATGATGATGGATACATTTAAAATATCTTCATACCTATAGAGTGCGGTGACAGCCTTCATGCCGCACGGGATGTGCCGCTTCATGGAAAGAACTCTGGAGGAACTCCCAAAACCGCGTCATCATCAATCAATAACATACTTAATATAAAACAAAGTTGCCTCCCGCTGTCTGTGCCTAAGCACGTCTGCTTAGATCTTTAAAACTGCGAGACAGATTTTAATGTAGACAGAGTGATTATTGAGGAAGGTGTATAATAGATGCATATAATATCAGAGAAACACTGTTAATGTAAATTGGAAGAACAATGTTTGCCGGGTCAGCTTGAATTGAATACAAAACTGCAGGAAAATCGCCTCAATTATCTTGGCCACCTCCTCTGTTGGCGGTTTTGTTACGTGGGAAACAAACACCTACATGACCCTTCTCAATATAACAATAAAAGAGGACCCCGGAAAGGCAGGCTTGATGTCGTGCAGAGAGATATTCATGCGAACAGGCTCACTAAATGTGATGAGGGCCGTGTGAAGTGCAGAAACAGATCGGACCTGCAACTGGATCTGCATGTGAATACAAGTAGCGAGGAGGTGCGGCGAGGCTTTAATGAAATGTTTTTTAATCTAATACTTATAATAATAGGTAAAAATTACAAAAAAGCAATATAAATATACTAAACAACCTTTAATCCCAAAGCGGGGTAGACATTTGTGTATTTGCTAGGTAAATGCCCATAGTTGGTTGCCCATAGGTGATATACTCATCGCCGGTAAAAAAATGACTGAGATACCTAACAAGCATGTTTTCTAGCGTCTAGGTAGTTCACTAGGGCAGTTCTAGGGCATCTTTTATTGTATTATCCTAGGTTATTGTAAGGGCACAATCAATCCTCGAGTTTTTATATAATATCAGTTTGGATGCTTTATTTTTATAAACATATCTGTTGTTGTGTCTAGTGTTTCTATTTTAGATCTAACAATGTGCCAGGAGGGATTTGTTTATTGCGACCCACGTCCGATCCCTTATAAATAAATAGGCTTATGTGATACTCTCCCATTTGCATTAAGTCTGTAGGTATTGGCAACAGTAATCCTGTGTGTTGTGGGTATTTTGAACAATATTAGATCGGAACGTTATTATAGTTCGCTAGTGGATTGCCCACGATTTCGTTCAAAATATTACAGAAATATTTTTTTTCACTAATGCATTTTTTCCTGTTTATAAACTGCGTCTATAAAAAATATCATAAAATTTCGTCAATTAGTTTTTGAGTTATTGTTAAAGAATTTGTTAGTAATTCTTCTGGAAACCATATGTGTACATACTTTTAGGATACTTGTCGACGAAGCTTGTGACGATGTAAATCTGTGCATATTTTGCTCGCTTTGTACAGAACTCATTCAGGACAAAAGTTATTGTTTGAATTCCACAATCAAACAAAAACGTTGCATTTACAATAACATGTCTGTTTGTAGTAAGAATGTTGAACTTTTCATCGTCTGACGAAAGTCTTCTAGGGAACAGATTAAAAATATTTCTGAGAAGCACACGGGATGGTTGAAATTAATTCTTAGAAAGCCGTCAAAATAAAAATACTATACTCGAGAGGAAAACAATGGAGACAGTCCAAGGTTTACGTCATCGGTTTATGATATCTAGAGATCTATCAGTTTTCATCATTATTATATTGAATAGTGCAATAATTACCTTTTTGTGGCTTTTAGTTGATGTATGATTCAAAATATTGTATCTGATACTACATTAGATAACAAACACCGAACCTGGACTCAATTGTTTTGCTTTCGAAAATAGTTTAATTTCTTTCAGGATGTAAAAATCGACTTATGGATATTCTGGGCCCTTAAGGTATTTTGGACATTTATGACCTTTTATTTCTTGTTATATTTTGCCCAATTTAGTCCCAATTATTAGGTTTCGACTAAAGTAGAAGACATAATGTCGCGTATATTATGTCTCGTTATCGATTATAGACGTGCGTTAGATGTATGTATTTCCACGTAGTTACGTACGTATGCTTTGTTTTATTGGTCGTTTGGACGATTTGTGTTCCACCAGTGACTTACGAGGGGGTAGAGGCATCTCGTTTGTTTTATGGACAATAGATTGTTTTGTTCGCGGTAGCGTACCTTTTGCTTAATTTATTTCTCACAATTTTTATACTTGTGGCACTATGTGTATGAACATAATATGGAGTTTTCTGGCGTTTATCCCGGTTGTACTACCCTGGCATTTCCCTCTGTGAAGTTAAGTACACTTCACAAACATAGTTTTGCTAATTGATTTCTTGCCTTATTAATAATGACGGAGTAAATACTCCGAAAATATACCTACCAAGCTCATCATCATTTCCCAGTTGTGTTAAATACGGAGTAATCAATATTTCAGTAGCTGTAACTTTGGTGTATCTATACCACGTTTATACCTACGCCCAGTTTCCGATACGCCCATTAGACTTAATCTGGCATTCATATTATCGTCTTCTCTTTCTTACTTTGCTTGTTCAAAGAGTGACGGCTATATTTTTAATGACAGATTAGATTAATGGGCCCATAGATTCCATCATGTAATAGAGTTTACATGATGGAATCTATGGGCCCGTATTTTTAAACTGTTCGGTCATTGATGGAGCTTTTATAGAGTAGATATGTTATATCGATAATGTTTGGTATGAAAGGACATGGTAATGACAAATAACTTTGTCAAAAAAGCGTAGGGTTACCAATGGCAGCTTTTATGAATATTTCATAACTATGATTTTATACAGAAATAAAACTGTAATGGAAATCAGTATTCATATATTTTTTACATTTGACCCCGGTCAGACCGAAAACGACCTTGAAATGGGGTGAAATGTAGATGTTTATGTGGTTAAAAACGTTTGAGCTCTAAAACATTACAGTTGTATACCTATACGTACTTTTGCATAACTACGTATGTATGTATAAAGTGTTGAAGAATACATTTATGTATCAAACATGATACAGCATGTTTAGAATGAGAAATTCATCTAAAGGGCGAGTCCAAAGACGAACGATCCTGGATAAAGTCTCTTTCGTTTTCAAATATCCTTGACAGATTGTTTTTTTTTTAAACTTCTCATTAGGAGTGGAGTCAATTTCAGGACAACTAAAAATGAAATAAATACATCCATATTACGCTTTTAAATCCCAAAGCGGGGTAAGAAGAGGCACTTTTGCTAAGCAAATGTGAGGGATAGCTAGTGGAATGTGGTGGACTGTATGGGATGTAACATGGAGGAATAACTTATAGTCTGACCAGCGATTCGTGGCATTTACGATTTATTGAGATTTGACTTGCAACACTAGCAATGTGTCACTCACAGTGTCTGACGTACCACTGACAAACACGTCTGAAAAGTAAACAACAGTCTGTTAGATTATTTTCGTAAAATTCAAGTGCATAAATTTTCAATTTTTTTTAATGCGGGTCTGGGAGTTAGTTTATGATATTTCAGAGTGATACGCAGTGAAACCTGAGGATGAAGATGTTTTCGAGGGAAAAATGCAATGTTTCTGTGAAATTGGACGTAGTTACACAGAAAGGACTCAATCCACAAAAAGTTACTTCGGAGATATTGAGCTTTAAAGTTGGATGCGCTATTGGCCCGCCATACATGTGGATTGAGTCAGTGTACTTAAAAAATACGTTGTAGTGAACTTTTTTATGTATTCGAGTCCCATATTGTAGGGTTTGTGAAAGAATAGGTTATTCGCCATTTTGTAGCGGCGGCCATCTTGGATTTACAACTATACTAAATTCATTAAATTGTATTGTCACTAAAGGTGTGTACCAAATTTCAGATCAATCTGACAAAAAGAAAGTACTTAAATTTCAATTACTAAATTTGACCCAAGAATAAAAAACAAACGGGGTTAGCTAAATAAAACCGTTTAAAAAAGGGCCGCGACCGAACCTACGCAATTATATCTATTGTATCTGTGCTTCGGAAAGCGAAAGTCATTCCCGCAAGCAGTCTCTATGAGGCAGGGTGCATAAAAACTACAATCGCGGCTCCGGAACGCTCCCGGGCCGTTATGTGTGCCGTCACTATAAGTCTGAGTTCCTATATGTACTATAAGTTACGTGTGACGGGACGTTATTGTACACATTCTTAAGACAAACAACGTTTTGAGTAGTTAAAAGTGTATGAAAGAAAACCGTTATCCTGGTCAGATAAGATCTTGAAACAAGCCAGCGATCATTAAATAGCCAGATCGATTTTCCGAATTTAGTCAATATTTTTCAGTGGTACCAAGTAGCCCTTTTTTCAAATTTTCCATCACTTTTTAATGCCACGACTCGCTGCCCAGAATATACTTGCCTAGCCTAGTAGGCGGTAGCGAGATCCCTGTGATGGTGGAAACACGGCTTGAATTGAATGAGAATTAATTATATTTTCAGTAACTCTTAGAAAATGTGTCCCATGCCGAGAAACAGAAAGAATATTGTATTCTAATTCATAAGAATGTTATCAAAATAAATGTGTATAACTAAAGAGGCTTCTCATCAGCCAGTCTCCAAAAGTGTGGTTCAACAAGTGTAATTAGTCCATTGTTTCACACATTGTGTAATGAAAGAACACTTCATACTCTGCACCTACTTAACGATAAAACGTGGAAATGAATTGGCATCCATATAGGAATACAAAACTAAATAGCGACCTAAGTTTTTGTTTTACCAACATGAATTGACAGCCCATCGTCATTAATTTTTTTTAGCTTACTAAATATACTAAATTTAATTCAAAAAGCTTTTAAGGCCCGAAAAACAATAAAAACATATTAAAACCCGCGACATTCTTTCACGAGCGACTTAGCGGATTTGGTTGTGTTATTTGCAATTCTAAATTATTTTTTTCTCTTTGTCCCTTCTAAATATAAATGTGAGGACAAGCAGTGAGGTCAACGTTCAAGAAAATACGGCTGTTGTTTAATGTCACACAGAAATAGATAGTACCTACACAAATAATCTTAGGAAAAATCATACTCGTACCCAAAATATGCTAATCTAACCCCCTTACCAATAAACGCGTTGTCACTTATACAACGGTTATTACAGGTCTACAAGAACTGGTTATTCCGTATTTGACATACAACTGACAAGTTAAGTTGAGCTTTGTGTATCTTCGAAATAGCATTTCCGGCATTATTAGTAAGACCCTAACAATTTAAGCACTCAGCAAAAAAAATTATTAAGTATAATAATATAAAAATGTATTGACGATATTCATTGGTTCTTCTGACCTGTAAACGACGTTTACCTAATTTTGTTTTGTTTTCAAATCATACATGACTTTCATCAAGCATTGTGTTATGCTACTGTGTTTCTGCATGTAATAGCACTTTTAACGATGATATAAGCTTATTTTGATTTTGATTTGATTTGATGGACAATTGTTATTATTATTAGTTACATTGCGGTTTTCTATCAGGGAGTAAAACGTACCTGAAGTATCTTGGTAATAATAATAAAAAAATATCGCCGTTAATTTATTGAAGTCATTAAAAATATGGGCAGTTCATGAGCGGGCGGCAGGTGTTTATGGGCGAGTATCTCCACGAACATTTACAAGGCTGAATGGAAAAACCTTTGGACGAAATTAATGATTAATATTATACTTACAAAAATATACCTACCAAGTTCTCAATCACAGTTCATTGCTTGGAGTACGTGGTCTCAGTGCATCGAAACCGTAAATTCAAGCCCCAAACCAAGCAACGTAGTATGCTCATGATATCAGTCGTTGGATGGATAACTGTTACGAGTTCATTATTTCTGAATCCTAAGCTCAATTATTAATTAAGTCTAATAATTATTATATTAATATATAATATTAAGCCTGTATTATCTCCTAAGCACTTATAAATTATAAGACTTAACATAAGCGGTAGTTCCTGACTATTGACTAGTTACCAAATTGGAAACTTGCTGTTTTAGTGAAGTTGAACTTATTTTTTTCAGTGACATGCAGGACTTCTGTCGCTGAATTTTCCATATAGAAAGATTGTTTCTAATAATTATCGTTTCATTTGCATATCGGAGCAGTAAAACCTCCTAGAAAAACTGTTTTTATAAATGCGAAAGTTGGTTATATTTTTATGTGTGATGTGAGTGTGTTACTTTTTCACGAAAATCTTTTTTCACTTCCCCATGCCAAACTTTTTTTTACTTATTTAGAACATGTTAATTCTTCACCTTCACGACATCATAATTAACGAGATAATACGAGGGGCAAAGCTTGTAAGTAAACAACAAAATAATGCACTAAGGAAAAGGAATCTAATCAATTTACTCTAGATCCGAGTAGCTAAAGTCCAAAGTAAAGTCCATTAGTCAAAATTAATTACTTTTCCAAAGAGGAAGGAAGAAGCGACATTTTTGCAAGATACGGACAAGCTTGTCTTTGGAAAACAAATTCTTGCACGACAACTTATTTAAAAGTCCGAATTCTTTATAGAAAGAAATGGCATAAAGTGCCCTGAATGGTGAGCCGAAGTACCTATTATAGACGAACTTTGGGGACGTCTTTGTAAAATGCTTTGGTGAGAAATTATTCTCACGTCACTTCCAGTCTTTTACAATTGGTGCTTAAATGGCAGCATTGTGAAAGTACATAGCTAAGTGGCACGCTCATCTCCCAATAATCCCTGTAGCACCGCCAATATGCCTTTTAAACTTAAGTCTTTAATCTCTACCGCGGTCTTGGATAAAATCTTTGCGATGTCACTTACGTCACTTTTGACTTTACAGTAGCAAAAGTTATGCAAAGAGTGTAACTCATTCAGTGAGACTTGTTATACAGGAAGTGATCAGATGCAAATGGCTTCTTTATTTCTCATTTAAAAAAATATTTTTTCGCTACAATTAAAGTGAGAGTGAGAAGTAAAGGAGAGGACTCCTATTTGATCAATTTATTATTCCCGTGTAACGTTCACGCAGCATTTAAATATGATGGTCCACCCTCACGTTTTAATAAATTTTTGATACGACTTTGACGATTGACGACTTTATCGATAGACTTTGACAATGACACCAATATTGAACACGAAGAGTTATTACTTTGTTTGTGGCAGAATTGTCGGCTTTAAAGCTTACATAAGAGCTAAGTTAAAAAAAACTCATTCAGTGTTTTGTCGTTTTCTACCTGTAGGTATTTACTTGACGAGTTCGAAAAAAAATTATTCCTGAAGGGGGTTATGGTTTACTTAAACACATTTAAAGGGTGATATAGTTTGCACTAGTAAACTCATAAAACTCTCACTGCTGGTTCACGGGTATCGAGTGAAGGCTGGAGACGGACCTAGTTCACCACCCGAGCCTTGTTTTAGCTTTATAGTAGCATACATAGGGCCCTATGGATCTCCTTCCAGGACCTCCTCTCTGGCGCCAAAGCCTCGACTTCAATCAATATCCGCCGCATTAAGGCGTTCCCTGGATTTTTGACTCTTTTTGCTTTTTGTAGTATAAAGCGTTGGCACACATAGGCAAAGAAATCGCCATGAGGAGATGGGGATGGACAGGCCACACAATCCAAAGAGAAGCATCGAATAATGCCAGTGGCGCATACGGGTGGAGTCCCCTAAACGGAAAGAGAGCCAGCGAGCGGCCGTCATGGGGCCGCCGTACCGTCGAGCGTTACCTGTGTGCTGCTGGAGCGAGGTTAGGAGCGTTGATAAGGACAGGAAGCGTAGTGAGATCTTTCCAAGGCCTTCTCCAGCTCTAGGATCGCAACAACAACACATAGGTACCATTGCCTTCAAATCCTACTCTTGTATCCAATAGACCAATGTGTAGACCCTTCTACACGCCTTGTACCTAATCATAAAAGCGGAGTAAGCAAACGCTCGTGCCTCACCAATCTTATTTTATACAACGTGACAGGGGTGGGCCTATTGTCATTTTATGGTTCACATAACGTGAAGGACGGAATGAAATCCATGTACCACGGATTTCATTCCGTCCTTCACCGTATGAGTTAAGTACGTTCTCATTTAGAATCATTGATTCACGCCTAGTACAGCTGATGCACTAGGTCACAAACTTATTCTTCGTTTATTCTCAGTAGTATTTTCTTCAACAGTTCCTTTCTGAAGGAATAATGTAATTTTTTTCCCTTCCCTTTGTTTCAAAAAGGAACTTATAGATGAACAATTGGGAATAGACGCAAAACCTTCCTACAGATTTATGCAGGATGTACCGTATTTTGTTTATAAAATTGGATTCACTTGAGCTGAACAGTTAAAACACTGAAATATTGGTTAGGATACCTACATGTCGTTGTAGTTTATATAAAAAAAAACTTTGGCGATTTTTGGTGATGGGATCATTTTTTCTTCGAACAAAAAAAATAATAACAGCGATAATATACAGGCTGATACAATGGGGTAAAAAAGTGTATACGCTTATAGAAGCATAAGTAACCACGATTAGTAGATTATCCATTTACCGGTTGAAACAGTAGAATTACCTACCGTATCTCAATGCGGGTCACGGTTGTGCTAAACGCTTAAGCTAGGCTAATCTAGCCCGATGTTGACTCGTCCCCGACTTGTGTAGTACTGAATCCCTGCGGTCCCTGAATGAATATCTGTTTCAACTTCATCCCTTTTTAATCCCTACGAGTATTCATTTAATTAAACGAAGGTAATTGTCATCCTTAATTTCATTGTGCTCAATACTGAAGTTCATAATTCCTATGGTATGGGGTCGACATAACATTTTGAGAGATTGTCCGTATGAGCTTTGCGTAGCGTACACAGGCTCTGAAAAGACCCATTCGTTCACACCTACACATATTATACCCAGAAATTCATATTGTGGTAGCCTTTAATTAATGCGGCACTTGCCATGTTTTTTTTATGTTTTGTAAGTACTATTATGTTTAGTGTACGACCTTGTTGGTTATCCAAATTAAATAAATAAATAAAATAAATAAATTCCCACCGGAATGGAATATACCGTGTAAACCGCGAGGTGCAATATTAATACATAGTATAAAACAAAGTCGCCATCCTCTGTCTGTCCCTATGTATGCTTAGGTCTTTAAACTACACAACTGATTTTGATGCGGGTTTTTTGAATAGTTAGACTGATTTTGGGGTAAGGTTTTTATGTATAATACATACACGTAATAGCTGAAAAACACTCCTAAAAATGTATATTAGCAAAATAACCTTTGTCGGGTCAGCTAGTCTAGTATATTCATTAGTTGAATTTTGTGTTTATCTAAATAGTTTTTAACCTTACTACAATATAAACATTATGTGAAAGATAGATGGATTCCACTTTCTATTAAACTTTATCATTTATAATATTAGTAGGGTAAGTTCGTAGAATAATGCCTTTACTTTTACAACGATAGCATGTTTCATTGGAATTGCGCAACTTAGGATTTAGCACTTTCGCGGAAACTCTTGACGTATTTCCCAGGAACTGTAACAAAGTATTTCCTCTTTCAGACAGTCCTGAAAGATCTGGGGAACACTCGTGAATTCCCTACAAATGTTAATTTAAACGTTTGAACTTAGCTTTCGTAACTAAATCACTGAGTTGCATTTTTAAGTTTTCCAATCAAATGGATTAAATGATGTAAAACCTAAATTCTAAATAATATCTTTTGGTTCTCTTTTATGCACGTGGCAATGTATAGCCTTCATATATAAACTGTTATTTTTCACCAAGATTTATGGGGAAATATCAAACTTCAAAAATGCCTAATCTAGATGTCGCTAGTATGTATCCTTAATTCTGTCAGCTATTATTTAGTACTTTTTTATTATTTGGATGAGTTATTCAAACTTCAGACACTTTTATAACATGTAAACAAATTAACTGCCTTCAATACTGACTGCCTTAAGTTAATAATTTCGTTGACATTTATCCCCCTAATACGCCATTTGTCATAACTAAAAGAAACAAGGGCCCTGACAATTATTACCCCATTAACGTAATACTTATATACTACTGTTAAATATTCTAATATTATTACAATTCAAGCATAAACAAATCTCCGAAAACAAACCCAGGTAGGGAGAAATACTGAAGTGGCTCTTGCCAATTACATTGAATATTCAGTCAGGGCTCACGCGTCAAAAGATCCATATTGAACCCATCCGAAACACTTAAAATAGCTGCATTATGAATATTTCCTTCGGGTTTGACAATAACAGGGATAATCCCACCACTACCCAAGCCCTACCTGCCTCTCAGCGTACGGGCCATTCTCTGGAGACGTGCGCATCAACTTGCTTTTGTCTCTTTTCAACGCACACGTTTTCTTGACTCCATACAAATTATCTTTATCCGTCCCTGTTTTGTGGCCAACTCTCCCCCTTCTGGGGCATGACGACCACATTACGGAGACTTCGCGTCGGGTCCTCTTCGCGTCTTCAGTCGTTAACAGGCTTCATATGTTCTTCGAGCTGTATGCCAGCGATTAGCAAACTCACGCAAGCGTTCAAAGTTCCCTCGACTGCTAACCAGATCCCTAAAGTATATTGGCCCTGGATCGGGTTTCGGGTTTGACAGCTGACATATTTACAATCAACTCGCCCGAAACCATACGAAACACTTGATATAGCTGCGTTATGAACATTACTTTAGGGTTTTACAGTTGACATATTTAAATATTAATAACCCAACTACTTAGTTTAAGAGTACTGCATTGGAACATTTCCCCGGAGTTCCTCTATGACGTGGTGGGAACGGGCCGTTACTTGCACAATTTTTTGACACAATGAACGTTACGATCTGTCAAAAGTTTATGAAAGTAATGACCCGTTATCCGTAAGGCAAGTTAACCGGGCATTAGTCAGCTGGAAACCGTATTTATACCATGAGAATTTGTGCGTTGAAAACTGGCAAAATGAACTCCTGTGCACCGGTGGTCGTTGACAGGTTGATGTAATATTAATTAATAAATTGCGTTGAGAATTAAATCAAAATTTGATATAACAATTTAATACATAATACAGCCGGGTAGAGTGTGCAGTCGCCAGGGTTATTATGTTAGTATTAATTGGCAGTGATGAGTTTCATCATCATCATCAGCGCATACACTGCTAGACAATTAATTGCTCTCCACTGTCACTGTTGTGCCAACCAATTGTGCATATCACATCTTACAGTCAATACTCAATTCTTTATTGCATTTCACAATGTTAAAGTTCTCCGTTTGCCGATGCGCGGTGTCTACTCAAGAACTCTTTTGCCCCAACAGTTATCGGTTCTACAGCTAATATGGCCGGGCCACAGCTTGCTAAATCGATGAGCTATGCCAATAACTTTAGTTCTCCGTCGGATCACTTCGTTCCTGATTCGATCCTTCAGAGAAACGCCGAGCCTTTGTGATGAGTTTATGGTGAGGAAACCTTCCCTTTAAAACTTTCGCTGTCAATTCGCGGACCACTTCCCAAAGCAGAATTGTAAGTTTTAACAAGTATCTTCTATTAACAAGTGTCTGATCACCACGCCGGGCGTTAAGCAGCGATATGGTCTATCATAGAGCACAATTGCTTATTAGTTTTAAGTACCTACATAACAATCCTTAAACCTTAAGATCGACGAAAAGCGTTTGGTGCACGAAAATGTAGTCGCTTTTGTCCGGATGCTGTTCGGAGCGCTGAAAATATGTTACTTCCCGATAACCACAACTGTACTCTTCTCGAATTTGAGGTACGTAGTAAGTAACCTACATTGTTTATGCTTATATGTTGATAAAGAACATTCTCCCTCACAAGGCTTAGTGGACTTTTAAACTAGATACAAAATTTAGTCTCACGTCAAAAGATCATTAAAACATTGTATAATTGTAGTAGGTGTGGGGCTACAACTTTGTGATTTATAGACATTAGTTTCTATAAAAAAATACTGTGTTTTTCCTTGTCTTAAATTCATAAGCCCTTTTAGTGAAACTTCTTGTAGACAAACGTGAAGTAAAAAACATTGTGCATTATTATTAGGCTAGTCAAGTGCTATTATTACGAATATACTATATCAGGATTATAAGGAAATTCTCTGTAAAGCCGGAAGCTACTGTTTCTACACGCCCTACGTAATGACTTGTTCGAGGTCAACCAACGCCCAAGAAAGAAAGTAATAATTACCTTTTCATATAAAATGTACAATTAAGTGGTCGACATTGTATAAAAGTTCAACATTATTTTTTCGTCTGGTTATTGACACCCACCAAAATTCAATCAGCGGGTGAATGGAAAAAGTGACCTTTGGCTTCCTACGTTCCGTGTCAACCCGGAAATTATTCTTAGCTAACATTTTTACTCAGCTGCCTTTGGCCGTATACACCTTTCTTTGGTTTACACCCTTACGACGAACGATTTAATTTATTGTCTAAGGTCATTAAACCTAGGTTGATGAAGGGAGATGATAAGTGTAACATATGCATCGAAATGTTTTTATGCTTTTGGTACATTATAAACATAATTATTTTATTAACGAGTTAATCTGAAGTCAGAAGAAAGTAGAATGAATTCATTTGTGTACATGAGATCTACCTATGATACCTTATACCTAGACTAGTGGACGCCCCGCGATTTCATTCGCGTTGTTTCTGTATGTCATACAAACTATAACACCCTCTATACAACGCCACGTCCCACAGGATCGGGTATCCTTAGACCGTCTCTTGGTACTAAACTACCTCCCCTCCAATTTTCAACTAAATCGGTTCAGTCGTTCTTGAGTTACAGTATAACAAACACGACTTTCTTTTATATATAAAGGTTTTTCGCTAACTCCCGTTCCCGTGGGAATTTTTGTATATCCTGTTACAACTAATCTTTAAGTGTATTAAGGTACTAAACCACTTACTACTAACTAACTAATTAGGGATGCCTTACTAAGGCATCCCTAATTTCAAGCATACCTATAACATCAACCGTTTAGGTTTTTCATACAAAATAATTTTCCCGTTTATTCCCGTTTCCATGGCAATTTCGCTAATTCCTTTTTTAGTGCACCCCTACGGTACCTAAGCTACGTCCATACCAAATTTGGAGTGCCTACGTTTCGCCGTTTGGGCTGTGCGTTGATATGTCAGTCAGCTTTTCCTTTTATATATTTTTTTTCCATTTAATTATATACTTATATAAATAAAACATCTCGTTGTCTGATTTCCATAACACTAGCTACTTAACATGGAATGAAGGCAATGTATGTGTTGTTGCCAAATATTTATTTATTTGTAGTTTCCTTTTTGAAGTAGCCTTTTTGTTAAGAAACAATTCGATGGCTTCCACGTAAACTATTGTATGTAACAATATAGTGATTTTCACTTTTTTATGTATTTAAATCTAAATTGTGATGCTTAAAGGTATTCTGAAACAAAAACTTAAAAAATCCCAAAAACCACAATTTTTTTGCGCGTACATAATTGTATGTAGATGAAGCGTGCGGCGTATATCATGGTATGTGTACATGCAAGGGTGTACGGGGGGTGGGGTAAATGCGATACGCGTCGTATCTATCAGTTACCAGTATGTACGTGGGGGAGATGCGTTCAGCGCGCGGCAAATAATTATAATACAGTATTTTACAAAGACGGCAATTTTTTTGGGAACTAAGCAACAATGAGTAATAAGGATATTTATAATTATGTGCTGAAGTACTCAAGAGCTCAAAAAGTCTACAAATGAAGATATAATTTCAACGATCACTTTTCCAACTGAAGAACAACGCTTTCGCTGTCAAGTCGCGGACCACTTCCCAAAGCAGAATTGTAAGTTTTTTATCTTCTATTAACAAGTGTCTGATCACCACGCCGGGCGTTAAGCAGTGATATGGTCTATCATAGAGCACAATTGCTTATTAGGTTTAAGTATTGACTTTATAACAATCCTTAAACCTTAAGATCGACGAAAAGCGTTTGGTGCACGCAAATGTAGTCGCTTTTGTCCGGAGGTAAAAGCAGGAATTTGGTAATATGCAGTGCACCTTGGCAACACACTCTTCAAAATGTACCCGATGGAAGACAGGCTAGACTCGCACCCTTGCGGCGAAGCTCTTTATGGTGCTTTGTAGCCGATGATTATCTTGTCGTCCCCTATGAGTCAGCCTCAGTCTAGCACATCTCTCTATCACGCCCCCTAGAGCCTCAAGAACAAGAACCATACTAAAGACGCGAGCGATATTCCATGCACGACATACACTTGATCATACACTGTGCTATTGATTATAAGTATGTTACAATGCTGTTCGGAGCGCTAAAATATGTTACTTCCCGATAACCACACCTGTTTTCTTCTCGAATTTGAGGTACGTAGTAAGTAACCTACTTTGCTTATGCTTGTATTTTGATAAAGAACATTCCCCCCGTACAAGACTTAGTGGACTTTTAAACTAGATACAAAATTTAGTCTCACGTCAAAAGATCATTAAAACATTGTATAATTGTAGTAGGTGTGGGGCTACAACTTTGTGATTTATAGACATTAGTTTCTATAAAAAAAATACTGTGTTTTTCCTTGTCTTAAGTTCATAAGCCCTTTTAGTGAAACTTCTTGTAGACAAACGTGAAGTAAAAAACATTGTGCATTGTTTTTAGGCTAGTCAAGTGCTATATTATTACGAATATACTATATCAGGATTATAAGGAAATTCTCTGTAAAGCCGGAAGCTACTGTTTCTACACGCCCTACGTAATGACTTGTTCGAGGTCAACCAACGCCCAAGAAAGAAAGTAATAATTACCTTTTCATATAAAATGTACAATTAAGTGGTCGACATTGTATAAAAGTTCAACATTATTTTTTCGTCTGGTTATTGACACCCACCAAAATTCAATCAGCGGGTGAATGGAAAAAGTGACCTTTGGCTTCCTACATCATCCAACCCGGAAATTATTCTTAGCTAACATTTTTACTCAGCTGCCTTTGGCCGTATACACCTTTCTTTGGTTTACACCCTTACGACGAACGATTTAATTTATTGTCTAAGGTCATTAAACCTAGGTTGATGAAGGGAGATGATAAGTGTAACATATGCATCGAAATGTTTTTATGCTTTTGGTACATTATAAACATTATTATTTTATTAATTTCGAGTTAATCTGAAGTCAGAAGAAAGTAGAATGAATTCATTTGTGTACATGAGATCTACCTATGATACCTTATACCTAGACTAGTGGACGCCCCGCGATTTCATTCGCGTTGTTTCAGTATGTCATACAAACTATAACACTCTCTATACAACGCCACGTCCCACAGGTATCCTTAGACCGTCTCCTGGTACTAAGCTACCTCCCCTCAAATTTTCAACTAAATCGGTTTAGCCGTTCTTGAGTTACAGTGTAACTAACACGACTTTCTTTTATATATAAAGGTTTTTCGCTAACTCCCGTTCCCGTGGGAATTTTTGTATATCCTGTTACAACTAATCTTTAAGTGTATTAAGGTACTAAACCACTTACTACTAACTAGTAAGGCATCCCTAATTTCAAGCATATAACATCAGCCGTTTAGGTTTTTCATACAAAATAATTTTCCCGTTTATTCCCGTTTCCATGGAAATTTCGCTAATTCCTTTCTTAGTGCACCCCTACGGTACCTACGTCCATACCAAATTTAGAGTGCCTACGTTTCGCCGTTTGGGCTGTGCGTTGATATGTCAGTCAGCTTTTCCTTTTATATATTTTTTTCATTTAATTATATACTTATATAAATAAAACACCTCGTTGACTGATTTTCATAACACTACCTACTTAATATGGAATGAAGGCAATGTATGTGTTGTTGTAAAATGTTTATTTATTTGTAGTTTCCTGTTTGAAGTAGCCTTTTTTTGTTAAGAAACAATTACACTCCCAACTCTGAATACAGAGTGTCAAATGACCCCGAGCAATGTTAAGACTACTTCAGAAACGTTGTTTGGCTCGTCAATATGAACAACTACTGTGCTTCACAAAATATTCACTTCTTGAAAGTTAGCTTTCGATTTTTATATCATTATCTGCATTAAATAATAATAACAACAGAATTCTCTCCTTTCGATTATTGTTCTAAGTTTCACGACAGCATAAGATCTAATATTTTATTAACTGGAGTAGGAACAGCTCTTTGTTTCACTGTTACTAAACTAAAGCGCCAACTGAAAGGAAAATCGCATTATTTCTGCTTCATCTGCCTCCGCTCTGCTGAGAAATGTGACTGATATATATTTCCACAATATCCAATACTTTTGCGTTATTTCTACTGGGAACATGCCACTTTGAACACATTTTATACCCCCTGAGGATGGCTTACTTAGATGTTTTTACTAAGAATAAAAAAATCTTCTAGGTAATAAATGTATAAAATTTCCATGTCACAATGTTAGTTACTGTACTCCTTCGATACGGCTTTACCGATTTTTACCAAATTTTATATGCGTATTCAGTAGGTCTGAGAAACGTCTACTATCTATTTTTTATGCATCCACCATTTGTATTTCTCCCAATACACGGAGTACAAAGGCAACAAATGTTTGCCGAGGCAGCTAGTATTTATATATGAATATCTATACTATCTGACCTAAAAGATTAGTGTCATAAAACATCCCACGTATCTGTGTATTGTACTTTAAATAAGTATAATGTGCTTAGTATTTTAATTGCTTCTTTTACTACTTTTTTACTTCTTTTCAAATAATCATTACCTGTGTTGATGTTTTGCATTTTGTTTTGGGGACTGCATGCTTGATCCCGAGTCGGCACCAATTCGGAAAATGCAGAGTGTCTGCACTTTATGGGGTACCTGTCGCGACAATAGATATAGGTACCTAGTTTTGTACTTTACTGCTGTAGTAAAGTACTTACGTAACTTTTTCTGTATATAAAATATAACTTGATATCTTCTACTCTGTACTAACTTTATTTAATAGACTTCATGCCTGCCCTCTTTGGTATTTAAGGTAAATATACAATGTAGCTACATTTATGGATCATAGGTGTGTGTGTTTAGCTGCACGTAACAAGGCGTTATGTTATGAGATCCTGAAATATCTTCGGTCACTTTCGTCCCGACTCTCCCTCGGGTGAGGTAAAATTGTCGCACGCTACCGTACAAGCTTCTAAGCAAACGCCATTCTCCAAGTCGTTTACACGTAACAGGAAAAGAAATCTGACGAAACATCAGCTTTTCTTACAGTCGACGTCACCAAAATAGTCGAATGATGCTTTACAGAATTTCCTGGGTCAGGTTACATTGGCGCTAACAAACATTTCAACTTACTTTTATTTTCTTAACGAACGAACCGCAGATGAGTTGTGTGAATCGATCTATCCTAATGATCGGGTGATCCCTTCCATAAATGTACAGACAAACAAAGCACTATTCTCGCGTATCATCACTTATTCATGCCCACTGAGTTCCTTTCTATTTCACGTGTCATTAAATCCGCATACAATTTTCCTAAGACCACCTACGTGTGTAGGGGTCAGCGGATCGAACCATAGCAACTAGTGATGTTTCGAATGAAGTAGGTTATTATGTTACTATACAAATAAAACACAAATGAATAAGAGAAATTGTGGTTTAATTACTATAGACAGGTTTTAATTATAATAACATTTACCACGTACAAAAAATAAAAGGGTGTAAATATATCTCTGAAAATGTAACAACATAACGTCGAGCTAGAAGTGCCGTCAGTCTGTGGAGAGATGGTGTGTGGCAGAGAGAGAGCGCGGGCTGGCGGGGGCAGGGCCGGGGGCCGGGGGGTAGAGGGGGGAGGCGGCGCGGGGGCTACGGGGGCGCGCGGCGGCGGCGGCCGCGCCGGCCGCACAGCAGCCGCTGGAACGCGTGCCGAAACTCCGGGCTGAACACCGTGTAGATCACCGGGTTCAGCGTCGAGTTGAAGTAGCCGAGCCACAACGAGAACGACGTCAGCATCGGCGACACGTGGCAGTCGCACGTTGGCATCAGAATAGCCAGCACGAAGAACGGCAGCCAACATGCCACGAAAGCTCCGGTAATTATTGCTAAAGTCTTGGCGGCTTTCCTCTCACGCTTGGAATCAGCCGCCTCTTTGGGTTTACGACGAACCAGCTGCGGGTAGTACGCGGCAGCCACGGCTCCGTAGCCAGTCGTTGGTGGGTCTGCGTCCACACCGTTCACACAAGACTGCTTTTCAGGACTCGTGTTATTGGAGGACACTGTCGTGAATCCGGTAGTGGTGGTTTCGGAGATAGTGGGCAGCGGACGACCGATGACAGCGACGACAGCGGCCGCGATGCCGCCGCTGCCGCCGGCCGCCACCAGCGCGCCGCCGGCCGGCACCGGCGGTGGTCCCCCCCCGCCACGAGCGGTGGCACCACGTCTTCTCCGAATTCTTTTTCTCGCTGTCTGGTATATTCGCCAGTACAATATGAGAATGATTAGGACTGGAACATAGAACGAGGACGCTGTGGCGAAGATCTGATAGCCAACGTCTTGGCTGACGACGCACATCATGTCGACAGAGACGCGCCGCGTCCAGTCAGCGTCCTTCCAGCCGAGTAGCGGTGCAATGCACACGAAGAAACTTACGACCCATACGCACAAGATCATGAGGCCGATCCGTCGTGCAGTACGGGCATGAATATAATCGATGTTTGTCACAGCCCAATATCTGGAACAATATAAGATTGGTATAAGTATTACGCTAATAGGTAAACAATTCTGTGTTTCTTTAATCTAGCGTCTTATTAATTACCTGTCAAGTGCAATAGCAACGAGGTGTAATATGGAGGCGGTGCAGCAGAGGACATCGCCGGAGGTCCACATGTCGCAGAGCTCGGGGCCCAGCGTCCAGCGCTGCGCCACCTCGTACACGGCGCCGAGCGGCATCACGAGGCATGCCACCAGCAGGTCGGCCACCGCCAGCGACAAGATGAGCTGGTTGGCCGCGCTGCGCAGGTGCCGTTCCAGCAGAATCGCCGCGATTACGAACACATTGCCTGCACACAAAATATTTATTAGGATTCGCATACAAACAAAACTCCAATAGTAAGAAATGACCTACCATACAAAATATTTTTTTTTACTTTTATTATCAGTGGAAAAAGGATAAACAGTAATAATATAAATTTAATAATGGGAAATTCATCAAATTCTTGCACGCTGTTGTTTATAGGTAAACATATTTTCAGTCGCGCTGATCGTCGACAAGAATGTATGCTTTTAACATTTTTTCATTCGCGTTGTTATTTTATATAAAAAAGAACCATCCTATCTTTTTCGAAGATCGCAAGAAATTACAAAATTTTCCTCATAGATAATTTTGTAATTTCTTCTCAGAATTTTCTCTTTAAGGGATCTCTTCTCCACCACTTCCTTACCCTTTACTAGACAACAGACATGTCAAATGTAATGTTATTAAAATGAATATGGCGTTATTTTGTGTGTTATCTTACCAACAATAGTAGCTAGTATGAGAACGCCAAGCACGACAGCCTTGGCGACGGCGCGGACGAGGGCGGCGGGCGTCTCGAAGGGCGCCCAGGTGTCGTTGGCCGTGGCACTGCTGTTCCACTGGCTGGCGTTGAAGCCGGTGTCCCAGGAGTCGTTCACGCCGCCGAGGACCGGCAGCTGCATGTAGAACGCCTCCCAGCCTTGAAGCAGCTCCTCGCCCGCGTCCGCGCCCTCCATCATCACTCACCGAGACACCGTCCACTCTGTAACAAGTGGTTGTTAGTATAAGACTTAATTTTGTTGTCTGATCATACAATGCTATTCCCTCAGAATCACTCCGTTAGGTGTGTACAAAAGAGTCTCTTTTACACAGTCTATGTACCAACGCTATGCCACGTTCTCTCGGTTAAGGAAAACATCATAAGAGAATTTGCATTTCAAACGATGTGTGTAGCCTATGACGGTGATAATGGGTCTGTTGATATTCTGTTACCTTGCATAAAAACATTATTGCTACTGCCACACTGCCTACTCATTTTTAGTAGTATTCGTTTATTTTGTATAGTTAATCCTACTAGAATCCGATAGTCGTGTAACTCGTAGTCTAGGTCTATTATGTCGTGTCCTAACGTTCTTTGTGTGACCACAACAACAACACTATCCGGTCCCATAATTATGAAAGTTTCGCTCCATAATGTATGTGTTTACGAGGACCTCCATCTTCTTGAATTATGACACAGGAGACAGTAATTTGCTAGTTTACGACAAAGTATAAAACTCGGGTGCCGTACTTACTACGGTCAAGAGTAGAGGGAATGTCAACACGACCTAATAAAAAAAGAATCTTTTCAAAGCGAAAATGAACTAGAGCGGTAGAAGCCGCTTTCTTTGTTCGCGATATTCAAATATTTTCCTTAATTTTTTTCCCCTGTTACTTGGCGCCGGTAAGCTCGCTAAGCGCGGTGTGCTCTTTAAATAATTCACTCGTTTTATATGTGGCTGGCTGTACGGAAGTCGACAATATCCCTGAGGAAATATTATGTCGGTGGTAAAGTCGTGCAGTGTACTACGATGTTTTCCCTCGATTTGTTTGTTCGGTGTTTGGGACTCGTAAATGCAAGGATAACTGCATAACGTCGCAGCATTCACGTGTTCTTTGTTCTCATATAAAATATGTACAAATTGAGCTTTGTCTTGAGAATGTTTGTGTGGTAATAACATAAAATGTTGGTTTGTTTGAGCATGAATATAACAGTCAGCTTAACGTATACTTTACAACTGTTTACGTCGGTAAATGTTAAATGTAATGCAGGCATAATTTACTTGGTACATTGTAGCACATTTGCTGCAACTTTGTTTGGTATCGTATTCTATCTAAATAGTTTTTATACGATCTGTTTGGCGAAAAGCGCTTTTGTTAAAGTACTTTTTTAATTTCAAACGTGACCAATGGATTAAAAAGTAAAGTTTATCATTAATTACATTCAATTACACTTTGGTTTAAATTCAAAGAGATATTGCCCAAAGCATAATTTAGCCAAACATTAGATGCGCACCCAAGCGAGCATTTTCCTTTAATAACGCGAATACTTACTTTATTTAATATCCGACAATACTTTCGAGTGAAGAAAAGCGGAAAATATCTGCATTCTATTAAATAGGATGTTTCTTTTCATCTGTAAACAGTCTGCGAGGAACTTATGCCAGCTTAGTTGCTTATCCTAATATTTTACCGGTAAGTTACATAACCTCAAAAGATTTGTGAGAACATTCCGCCCACAAGGTAGCAAGTAGTGGATGTTTGCGGTTCTTTATCTACAGGGAGCGATTTATTCGCTTGAGATTATTAAACGTAGGTATTTGACCGAATGCCGAAATAATTTAACTGCTAGTTGTGTTTTTATCTGCGGTTTCTCCTAGCCGGACTCGAACCCGCGACCTCCCAGTTACTAGTCGAGTATCCGACCAACTGGACCACAGATGCTTCTTGCTTATATGCTTGTATGTATAAGACTTTTTTTAATACTTTTCGTCATTGGGCATAAAGTTACGTGACAGAAATACGGGATACCCACCTACTGCCTATTATCAGAATAATAATTCTGGTACAGTCTTGGTCCCTTGGCGGCCAGCACCTGACTTAAACAATTACGAAAGGTTCAAATTCAATTTACAGACATGTTTAATCAGACTTGGACACATTTGGGATTCAGTCCATTTACCCAGCGCTGAGTTGCGGTCAGGGTTTTAGGTTACTTAATGTTAATTGGCAATAGTTTGATATTTTAAACTACGCAGAGGTAATTATATTTAGCAGATACAGTCACCATAAGTCATGTCTATAAGCCTGCTGTGGTTGAGAGCACTTCCGAAGGTATTATGAACCATATCTGTTGCCTAAGTGTACTACAATCTCGTAAAAAAAACGATGTACATTGCGGATTTCGTTACATTCATTTCACTGTCGTCCGTAGTGCAACAGCGATGTATATAGTTTGCAGCTGCGATGCCAGCGCGATGCAACTGCGAGAGTGTAGCCGAAATAGCCCCAACATACATACATACACTTCACGCCTTTAATCCCAAAGAGGGGTAGGCAGAGGCACTTGCTAAAGCAAATACCCACGGTTCACCAAGCGTATTTAACCCAACGTGACAGGGGGTGAGCCCAGCGCCGTTATAGGGTTCACACACCTTGTGGTGTGCGGGTTTCATCACGATGTTGTCCTTCACCGTACGAGCGTTGCGTTGCGTACAAAGGCTCTGAAAAAGAGTCCCATTGGTACACGTCCAGTAGCCGGACTCGAACCCGGGACCTCCCGGTTACAAGTCAAGGGTCCGACCAACTGGACCACAGACGCTCTCAAATAACCCCCTGGTCAGAAATAAGAGCTATTAATGATTATCAAATTGTAGGAATGGATATTTGTTTTTGTTCCAAATAATTTTAAGTATAGTAATAATAATAGCAATATCGTAAATTGCACGGATTGTTTTGGAATTCCGTCATCATCTGCAGTTTAGAGTACCTCTACATACTACCTACGACGGTGAAATAAAACCGGGTTCAGACGTGTGGAACGTGTATTGTAAGGCACTGTGTAATGTAACATAAATTCTAGGACATAGGTGGGCGTTACATGTAAAAAAAAATAAAACTCGAAATGGCTTCCACATGTAGAATTCGTGTTACATTGTGTAATGGATTAGTATAGATTACACTGGTCTAGACCCGGCTTTAGTTTAAACGGTGGACGTTTCCGAAAATGAGTGTATAGACATGAAATGAACGGGCGTTTTTCTTAATGTTCTAACCTTGCTGAGCAACTGTCAAGCAAGTGCAAGACACCGGCTTTGGTTTACGGTCCACTGTGTAGTGGTTCAGTGATCGGAGATTATGACATGTGTGGCTAGGCAGTTTGATACCGATAGTAATTATGTTTTTAAGCTGATTTCGTAGGTCTATATCCGGCCAATGGCCATAATAAGTCCGGCTACTGGACGTGTACCACTTAGGTGATGAGCTTTTAAGCACTTGTTGGATGTGTCTGGGTGTTTTATTTATATACGTATGTATTTAAATGAAAAAAAAAATATAAGTAAATATATCTCGTTGTCTGATTTCCATAACACAAGTGCTTTAGCTACTTAACATGGGATGAAGGCAATGTGTGTGTTGTTGTAAAATATTTATGATTTATAATACAGTATCAAAAGCTTATCGTGCCCTCCGGAGAACGGAGGCGTTCAGAAATTATACGTCTCGTCGGGCTCCCAGAGGGACAGGTAGAAATTAAGGCCCATATCATTTTGTCACTTCACCTCCTCGTCGAAATTGTCCAAACCGTTTAAGTGACCGTTCCAATATCTCATGTTGAGCCATATCTCATAATCGATAGAAAATACATTGTATCTAAAAAAAATGTTTTCCTAGTTTCTACAAAGTTGCAGAAATTATTTACACTACAGACAGTACCTACACGGGGCCACTGGGGTATCTGCTACATAATCGTAGTTTGTATAATTACTATGGCATCCAAATGAAAAACGATGTGCATCGCTGTTTTCTTAAAGGTCACAATGAAATGAGAATAACGAAACCCAACAATGTAGATATGATATTTTGACGCTGCGGTGCGCCAGAGTGATGCAACTATAGTATATAAACATACTATAGTTACATACAATTCAATAAACGTTGCGACATATCGATCTGATACTTTAGGAAATAATTATGTCACAGGCTGAACTAGTTCCTCGAGTTTCGGCAATGTTTTTTATTTAACTTTGTATAGCAGAGTTTGAACCCAACAAATGGCAGCAAATGGAAAAAATGAACAAACTTTTATTTCACCAGTTCATCACATATCAATGCATCTACATTCCGTGTCACTTTTACTACTGACATGTTTATAGCTCTATACCAACAGCGAAGAGGATGACGTAACATAGTAAATACTACGACAGTCAGTGGACTCGTAAACATTTTATTTTCCGATGGAGATGGTGCTCAGCTCCAGAGCTGGCTCCTTGTTTATCATTCCCAAAACCGCTACTGTCATAAAACAAAGTTATGAAACGCTGTCCAATGCTTCATTTACTTTTGATTGCATAAAAACATGGTATTGTGACATATGTTTTGTAGTTCTTATTAGTAGGTAATATTATAAACGCGATTTTTTAATGAATGACGTTTTATTACTTTTCACCGAAAACTACTTAACGGATCTTAATGAAACTTTACGTAAGTATAGCATTGGAATAACCCATAAGTCGCATTTTATTCAAATAAAATAGTCAAATTTCCATGGCAACGGAACGAACTGCGGATAACACCACAAAATTAGCACCTAAAAGTATAGTAGGTATGTGATGATTGACAGACAGAAACCAACGTTACTGTTGTTATTTACAACAAAAACGTTGGTTTTTTCTGTGTTATTAAACTTGGTATCAAGTAGATAGAAAGAATATTACATGACAAATTGTACCTGATAGATAATAATCGATTAGTGAGATGGATACCTGCCACTAGGACATCGATCGCTTTTTCGATTCCCGCCACCGACGGAATGCTTTAATAATAAGCTGAGGCATTTGTTATGTGTATCTAGGTGTTTTATCAATTTATATATGCAATTTTCAGCCTTTTCATATCCACAGCAAAGGATAAATCCAAGTTTGGATTAGGATAGGTGGTCGTATGTACAACCTTCCGAAACATTATTATTATTAAGATTTGCAGCGTATATTTTGTAGAACATTGTCTATCTAGTATGTGTACTACGATATAGAACTAAAATGTGCAAAGTTTATTTATTATTAGTGAACGCCCCACAGTGTAACATGGTAAAAATATAAAATTAAGTATTAAGCTAGCTGTAATGCCTTTTTAACCCTTTCCTTAGACTATGAGTGCAGTTTTGTCGTTAAAGCGCGGAAGACGGAGTTATAATCGTATGTATATTAGTAAGGATAAGATATTGATGGTTACCTTTAGTGTAGAAATTATGGAACAGTAAGTCCGGGTCTCGGTCCACCATTGTCCGCGCACCAGCAACTATTGCTTGTAGATCTGTTGACAAGGAAGAACTGAAGTAAGATTACTGTGTATAACTGGTAGATATTGGTCGATATTGGAAACAATTTGAAAATAAATAAAATATTCATCATCATCATAATTGAAATTTTAATAAGAAGACTTGCTTTTTCAGTCTATACCATAAAATAGGATACACTGTATCTTGTACCGACATACTTACAGACTCAACAAATAAATGGAAAGCATTTTGTTGTATGCATAGTTTTTTTTAATAGGACAAAAAGTTAGTCCATAATTCATGTTATGTGTACATACATAACCTTAAACTAAAGTGGCAAAATCTCATTAATACAATTCCAGAACGAAAATGTAATAAAACAATATTAACGACTTCGACATGCGTTCTATTGTCTCTAAATATACGCTTTACACAGGAAATGTAAACCGTTTTAATTTACTGACTCATCAGCGCCCAAACCAAACTCACACGTACGGTTACAGCGTACGAGGGGACTGAAATGACTGCGATAAGATAAAGGTTGTAATTTTCTATTGTTATTTTGATACTTCTGAGTCTTTCATCAAAGACATCACTTGTTTCCTGTACCTGTTTTCAGCGTATGCCTACTTATATTGTTATAAGGATATTATAAGATATTCTTAAGCCGTGTGGTGACGGCAAATATAATACATGTGTTTTCACCCCAGCCAAAATTTTCCGTCGTGGTGGCCGTAAGAGGTGACCGAGGACCAACACCACTGCCATCGTCAACCCGTCTGCCAAGCGTGGACGTCATGTAGCTGATGATGATTATAAGATGAGAATATTTCAAGGGATTTTTCTACTCACTGTGTTGAAGAACACAATCTGGTCAAGACCGAAAGTGAAAAAAAATGTCTTTCACATACAAATTTAAAGTAGGAGTCAGCTGGGCTGATAAACGGCATTTATGTACCTAACCTAACTAGCGATCCCCTCCGGCTTTGTATGTGTGCATTGAATACGAATATAAAAACCTTTAAAATTATCAGTGTTCATCTACTATATTATGCATGTATTATATACATATATAAACCTTCCTATGGAATAACTCTATATATTACAACAAACCGCATCAAAATCCGTTGCGTAGTTGAAAAGATCTAAGCATACTATAGGGATCTATCTGTCCCTATGTCTGCCTAGATGTATTTCAGCGGGAAGTGTCTTTATATTATACTATGTGTTGATAATGCTCGTTAATAATATAATTATCTATTTTTTTTAATTTCGAACCATAAACTATGTTTGGTGTTACAGCAAATTGCAGATAACACCAGTGATTATCAGTTGCGATACAGTAGTAAGTGTATAAGTAGCTATTTGAATGATGAACGCACGATTATTTTTATTGTATTACCTATAAACATAAGTTTGTATATTCTAAACACCAAGAGTAAGAATTATTTATTATTAGAACAAACAATATTAGACTTGTGTTGATTAAAAATAAACCTACCATTATGCTAAAGTCCCTAATGCCTACACAATAAATCCTGTCCTAACTCTTACAGGATTACTGGTACATGACGTCACTAGCAAAATTGTGTAGCTTACCATAAAAATGGAAGTTCTATTTCCGTATTCATAAAATGAAAAAGAATCTAGGAGAATTTGTCTTGATTTGTGTTACAGGAAGGGCGTGGGTCGTAAACGTCCCTAAACATTTCGCTACCCACATTTAAAGGCGAGTATATAGCAACTGAGTAACGTAATATAAAATTCATCGGTATACGATTTAGATCCACGAATTTTCATATTACATATTATATTTTGTTTTATTACAAATAAGGAAACGTTTCACTACCATTTTTGCCTCGTGTTTAGTAAAGATGTGGTCTTAGACGGAGCACGGTTGTCTATAGATTACACATACAGTGCATGTTAAATGCAGCGTTCCTATCTATCGTTCCTGTGTCTGTCAGCAAAAAAGATACGCCGACTCAGTATATTGCCACGGTTGCCCGTGACGCTGGTAGTCTGCCGGCACTCATGAGTGTCCTCACTCTTCAATAAATATATAAATAAACTAAATATTGCAACAAAATTTACATATTATAATAATTAATACGAATAGTGTGTCGATAAGGGTTTATTGTGTTCGAGCCTCTGCTCGAACACAATAAAGCGCAACCAAACAATTTCGTTTTAAAATATTAGTTCCCAGTTCAGTCGAAGCTTGAAGATACCCAGACTGCACAAAGCAGGAAATACAGACTGTGACAAGTCATTCCACAACCTGGCGGTTCGCACTTAGGAGTCGAAAGTAGGAAAGCGTTTGACGCTCGTAAATGGAATGGACGTTACACTTCATATTTTCATCTCTCATACGTTATTGCCGATCCATCTTAAAGTAGATATTAAGTACTTATTTGTATTTGTTCTTTAAGAGATGCATGGCTACCGCATGTAGACACTCAATACAAACTGTATTTACAACAATATATCTCGTAGCGCCTGGAGATATTATAATAATTCAATTGAAAATAGGCTTTTATTTGTCAACATTGTAAAATTAATGACATCATATCTGTGAGAAACTATCTGTAAGATAGAACGAAGCGACGCAAATTGGTGGACCCAATTTTCTATTATTGTACGAACAAGTAAGCCATCATTATAATTTACAGTTTTTGGGGCGTCTATGGTTTGCTTGACCTCTCTACTTTGTAATTATATTAGCCCTTGGAGGCTATTAGTAATTAAAAACAACATTTTTAAAATGGATTTTTTTTTCTTTTTTAGTTGCATTTACCAATAAATATAATCCAACTAACATTAAAGTACGATTTGTTAAATATGTGACATATTGTGTCTTTTACTGGGAAAACTATGAAAGTCAATACTATTGAACACAAGTTGGTGTTTTATTGAACACAATTTATAAAATAGGACATGAGCTATTTTATCGCATAATTTTCACAAGAACGGGGTACATTTTTAATAGCAGGTGGCATTTTATGTATTAATTTTATCTTTGGTGTGCACCAACTCCGACTACGAACCTACCCGATACAAAAGGACGTCAGTATTTGGCAATGCTCATCTACTATTGACATTGAAAAATAGACGCCTTAAAAATAGGCAAACAACTTACAGGGAATCAATTTCAAACTGAACAGGAACTTCGGTCGGTGGAATAGAAACCAAATTCAATCTAGTTGGAGCGAAAAAAAAATTTGGCCCAAGATTGAATATTCAAATGAAAATAAACATTGTCGGTTCTAAGTCGAAACGAGTTCGTGCCATGAAACTGTGAAACATCTCAACAATCATAAGAAACTCAATTGTATACTGTGCACAAAGGATTTTGGCCAAAGTTTCCAAGTTCTAAGAAGAACGTACTTACATATTATATACCTACTGATCATACTCCCGGTTTATTATTAGAGAAACATTTATGTCTCGTAAAAAAAATATTTAAAAATGAGAATTGCAAACGTATAAAAGTAACTGAGCTTATTTGAAGACAACAAGAAAGACATTAATAGCTAATTTACAGGGATAAAAAATATTGTAATGGTGGAAGAAGTATCGAAATCTGGCAAATTTAAATCATATAACTTAGAAAAAGAATGGAGGGCCGGTAATGGATGCCATTGTCGGAACTGAACCAAATTAAAATAGAACGAATCAGAAAATACGAGATTTGAAATAAAAAATTAAACGTTTAAATCGGTTCTCCCAGTCAAAAAATTTGAGGTATCAGAGATAAAAAAGGACGTGGAAACCTCCTCCTTTTTTAAAATTCTGTTAATAAAAATGCAAATAGGCGTTCCCTTCATAGCGTAAGAATACCTAAATCTAAATGTAGCTATTGTAGGTAATTGTTCTGTGAGTAGAACCGTACGTCGGCGGCGGCGGCGGCGGCGGCGCGACGCAATAGAAGTAAACACTATGGGTCTTACCAATAATGGCGGAATTGCTATTTAGAAGATACACAAAGCTAAACTTAACTTGGCAGTTGTATGTCAAATACGGAATAACCAGTTCAAGTAGACCTGTAATAACAGTTGTGTAAGTAAAAAGGCGTTTATTGGTAAGGGGGTACGTGTGGGGGCCAAGTCTGCTACACTCTCGTAGCTGCATCGCTCTGGCATCGTAGCGGCAAACGGGTGTGCATTGCTATTTTACTATGGACGACAGGGAAATGAAAGTAACGACATCAGCAATTCACATCGTGAGGCCCCAAGAGGTAGGTTCAAACACATCATAAAATTTGTATGTACAAAATACTTTTGCTTGTTACGCTTTCATGCGAAAACTGCTGCTATAATTGGCCAGACTTGTTGTGAACATATACATCTGGAATAGGACATCCTACTAGGTAATATTATAACGCGAAAGTTGTTGATATTTGGATATTTGTTTTGAAGTTGGCATTTACTAGGTTTATTACATCGTACCGTCAATAACAAAGTATTTGAATTGGTATGTAATTTAATAGAATGTAAGAAACAGTAACGATCCTACGATTTTCTACAAATAGAATTGAGATATATTTAAAATTGATAGATGTTTTATTTAATAGAAATCTCGTCTCTATCGGCATCTACATTTATATTGGATGGAAACTAAATTTGGTTACAGTCTTCGTTCACCCTTCAACAGTTTCAAAATAAAATGTTTAGGATTGCCCCTGTTTACAAAAAAAAAAAAAGAAGAAAATACCATTTACATTGGACGCCTTTTAAATGCCAAAGCGGAGTCGGTGCAGGCATTTGTTAAGAAAATCCCCACGATTCACTAAGCGTATTTAACCCGACTAAAATAGCCGTATACCCTATGGTATACATATCGCACAGTTAGAACAAAAGTGACACAAAACAAAATGTGTCATTTTATAAAATTGAACATTAACATAAAAGATACAAAACTTAAATTACAAAATCGGCATGTTTCGGATTGGGTTCTTTTTGTTCTAACTATGCGATATATATAATATCTAATCTAGCTACCTAATAATAAAAATAAAAAGTAATAATAATAATAATGTGTTCATAGCGGCGCGAGCAATGCCCAGAGGAGAGCTGATGCGCGAGAATTTCAGCGACACATTGATTTCAGCTCGATCAAACACGAATAAAAATAGCACGATAAACTAAAAGACTTCATATGTAAACTCTCGTCCCGTACTAGTCTGCGACGTAAAAGAAAATCTCCATCAAATATGCGGAGCGAATAGCGACCTAATGAATGAACCGGTAATGAACAATTTTGTAAATTACTTACAATCTTTTTAAGTAAGTTATTGATGAATATAGGTATGTATTATTATTTGCGACAGTAGTATACATCCCAAATATTTGTGTCGATCTCGTGTTGAATTATTGCGAATTTATTTCACATATTTTATCTTCACGACAACGAAAGAAAGGAAAATTTTCCTGTTACCATCATGAGGTGGTGAATTAAAGCTGCATTCACACTCAAACCCTTCAAAACCCTTCGATTGCAAATCGAATGACCTAAATACTAGCGTCTAAAGCTTTATTACAATAAATAATACAGCCATAGGTTGCCATACATTGGCTGTATTATTCCGTACTTATCCATTGACTAAACATGCACAAGAAAATGTTTGGCCCATATCCATGTACGCTGGTTATAGCGTATTCAAGAAACAACTGACTAGGGAGCGAATGCCAGTTTTCACCAACTTGGGTGGGTTTTAAGTGTTACCTAATCATACGTTTCCACCGGCCAAACATTGACAAGAAAACTTGCAAGAGACATATCCATGTTACACCGCATTTCACAAAAAAAAGTCCAGATCACTGTGTCAATTTAACAATACAAATTTATTCTTAGGTAACCCTTAAAACTGGCTAAGGGCTCCTTATAAGTTGGTGATAACGTGCGTAAGAATGCTACGCTTTTGTAGTTGTATTGCTCTGGCCTCGCACCGTCAAACTATGAGTAATACCGGATCCGTTACCGTCCTTTCAGTGCTCTTTAGTAAAACAGCGATTCACATCTTTTGTGGCTGGGATGCCATGGTGATGAAACCACGAGAGTGTAGCGGACATCGCTGCTTACAATGAGGCACAATAGTAGTCAAACGGTTGTTCAAAGTGTTTAAAAAATATGGCCCCAGATCACTAGATCACGTTAGACATGTTTTATTGTGCATGTTTGAACAGAAAAAACATAGGATTCGAATGAATGTAGATAAAAGTAGAACACGCCGAATGTTCACTGATCAAAGCAATTCTCTGCATAATTATCGTGTTAAGAGTATAAACACGTGAATGTATAGTGTATATATTAGTGAATAAATTATTGAGAGAAGTGATCTATTGTCTCTGTCTACCTAAGAAAGAGTCGTGACGTAATATGTACGTAATCTATTACAGCAAATCACATTATTCATATAATTTAATACCAAACGTTTTAATACAGCACATTATTTGCGGTCAAGTTGGCGACATACTCGCATAATAGTGGTGAACTACATAACCATAAGTCACTAATTACGCGAGAACGCAGACGGAAATGCTTCCGTCATGAGCGTCATTTATTTTCTCGGCAGAAGCCGTGGAAATATATTGAATTAGGTCACCATAATCCCTGACAAACTGTTGGAGACATATTTATTTTGTTTTGACCACTCACGAAAATGTTGATGAAGAAAACGGTATTAGAAATGTTGTTTTCAGATAAATCCACGATTTGTCAATGCCGTATTACACACGATGATCTTGTTTTATTTAAAACATCTTATAGATTTAACATCATGTGACACACAAAATAGATCCGCTCCGAGCGCAATTATTACGTAACTGCGCCGGTAGAGCTTTGGGAATCGAACCGTCTGAGGGGAGGGCTCACTCTCGTCCCAATCGTCATTATTCCACTCTTCATTATTTATGAGATACGTTGTCACTAACTACTCCTCAGAGAAACCGCCGCCATGAAGCTTACACCTATCTGTTTATTACTATTGTAAATCGCCGTTTGAGTATAAATCGGAAATGCTCTAAATCTGAATGCGCTTCTCTCGAATAAACCACCATACGGTATGCCTGCTCGACTTGGCAGGATGGTGGTCAAAAGGCTTGTTGTGTTAAAAAAAAGGAAAATATTTTTTGTTTTTAATCCGAAAATATGAAAATTATACATGCAGTTCTAAAGCCAAAATGGTCGATTTCGAGGTAACTACCAACCAGCGAAAATAGTTATTTATTTAATTTGACAAAAAAATACAATATTTTTTAGTCAAGTAAAAAATATTTCTAATCACTAGTATTTTTTGGAAAATCTGGGTTTATGGAAAGCTGACTATAGATACTTACGCCCGCACATGAATCTTTGCGCACATAAAAGTTTCAATCATAAACCATAACCATTTTGATGGCGTGGATAATCGTGAAACCAATTTTTCTTCGATGTTAGTATGAGCTTAACCCTCACCTTCAACTGCTCAAACCTTGAAGTTATTTTATACCATAATGGTAGTCAATTTAATGTAGTTTAGTTAGAGTTCAAGGGATCAATTTTATGTCTTAGGTTTTCGAAGAAATCTATAAACAATGCTAGAGTCGTTAAAACTGAATTCGACGTAATATTAAGTATGCTTCAACAACGTTCAGTAACTTGTACACTGACCCAAGAACATATTATGTATGTATGTAGTATCGTAATATTTGCATTACAGTTATCTCATCTAACCAACTTCACTCAGTATTAAAAGAAAACTAGATGCTACAAGTATGATAAAAATATTTTTCGTCGAATAAATAAATAATCTTGCAAAAGATAAAATTATTACTTTTAACGTGCTACAGCCCCGGCCACTGCAACTCGTCTATTCAATAAATATTGAATGCCAGGGCTAAGTGAAGGACGTGTTTCTGTTCGACCAGTAAACCATAGAAAATAACGCATTTAATCGAACTTCAAAATATTTTCCTATGCGGATTCAGCAATTATGTCTCGATGGTTTACTGATGTGATTTTACATATGTAGTTAACTTTTATTATAGTACAATTCCGAAAGGTCTTTCTGTTCTCGCTAAATTCTTCAATAAACGTATCCATTGGTGGATTGAACTAAATAGTACCCGCATTTAATTTGCAAGTTCCCTAACGGTTATCTCTACAAAGTTAGATGACTTTGCGACAAGAGAAATCGACTGAGCAGTAGATAGTTCCCATACCGTCAACTTGTACGTAGTATGTTTCCTGGCAACCAATCCGTGCCTATCCGGTCCGGAGGAAATTGCGTATCTGCCACATTGCACAAAGCCTTTGTGCATCCCCAACTCTCTTATCTCGTTTAAGCAGCACACCGCCGGCGTCTGTGGCGGCCTGAGACCCTTTACGACCCATCAACAATTTCGTCTTCGACATAATCGACTTTGTTTACTTTTAATTAGACACTTGCGAAACTAACAGCCCGATATGAAATAAATGCTGGAATCATCGAGATAAATGGCAGCAATAAAGCGACGTGAGGCCACTGAGAAAACAAACGGAAAAATACAGTGCGAGGAGTTGGCAGCAGAGCCAACAATAATAGAACAAAATTGCGGCTTTGCCCGATAGTTCAAAGTAATAATTTTCCCTCACTTCTTGTCCCATCATCGTTTATTTACTAGTGACAAGTAGCAGGTTCTCAAGGTTCGAGCAACAGATAGTGTTTAGCGTATAATTGAACGCTAGATCATATTAAAGTAAATTGTGAATGTACAGCGTCAATCACTGACTCAATTTCAGTCTGGGATGTCTAATGTTATTTGACATTGTTGTTTCTAGGCGTTAACTGTGATTTGATAGACACGTGGGATTCACTGTTATTACGCACACAGCCTATCACGATGTTAATTAAACACACTATTTTGAATATCACCCCTGTGCGACCTAAATAATCTGCACGTTCCAATGCGTTTTCGTATTTTAATACGATACGAGTTCGAGGTAGCACGAATTATAAAAAACTATTATGAATTAGCGTAATAATTATGAACACAATTAAGTTAATTAAATTAAATTCGTCCCCATATTCATGTTAACTGGCTGTTTCATAATTTAACCTTGAGAAGCGACGAACCGGTCGAATAATGCCTGTGTATATATGCCTGTCATCAAATCATTGAAAAAGTTGGTAGGTATGTCGCGACATTTCAACAAGGTTTATGGCTCGAACTGGCAATCTGTCATACTGGGTCACCGTCTAAGGTCACCAATCACTTCATGGAATACAACTTTTCTTTAAATACAATACACTCAACACAATCTAATACCATAGGGTAAAAGTGTAGGCAGGTTTTTTTTTTCTTAAAATAGATACCGTAATTACGTAAATTTTAATTGAAGCTTTTGACGTTTCCTTATTTTCCCGTAGTAGGATCCATTTTTCATTGCAGACGACGGTACATGTGACTGTCACATATGACTTCTTACGATGACGCGAGTTTAAAAAGCCGTAATTTTGTGTCAGAGTGTGCATTTTTCATACTCCCCGAATCCACCTGCGTAGAAATTATACATTAATAGCTACTAAGTACTTTTGAAACATGTGCAAAGGAACATATAGCATTCGTGTTCAACTTAGTAAACAACAACAAGATAAATTTATACGAAAGCCGTTTTCTAATAAAAATATTTATTATAGCACCTATCCAGCATTCGCTGAAAGTGCAACAAGATCAATCAACATTTTTGCAACAAAAAGTTACTTAATAATGTCGTCCCTTTAAATCGGCATGTGTACGAAAGTCATAGACTGAATTTTGGCCCTGAGTCTGATCGACAGTGAATCTCGACAGGGTTATTCTGTGCAGTCTTCAACTAGATGCTGGAAGTAAATCCACTTCACTCTCTGACCTTTCACCATTCTTTCGCGGGCACTTGAAATCGATTGTTTGGAATGAATAGCCCTGCGGTAATAAAGAGACATTCCGCAGCCATTTTTAAATGACGGCTTTCCTAGAGGGCACAATGTATTTGACTAATAACTAACTAGCTGACTCGGTGGGCTTAGTACCGGCCCCTTATCACCGATATTAACCAATAAACGTTAGTTTACATAGTAAACCCGCCATTGTTAGTTAAGCCCTAAAAGTAAAGGGATCTGACCTATAATAGAGGTATAACTGTTCCAAAGATATTACGAATCTAGGCACATGGCCCAACTTGTCAGTTATATGTCAAATATGGAATTATTATTTCTAGGAGACCTGTACCCAATAGATTTATTTATTTGACACCGCGTTTATTGGGTAAGACAATATATCGGTCGTATGACAAAACGTCAACAAAGAACTCTATGAACTAATAAACATTGTTACTGGCCGTTAGTAATCCGACTAAATAAAATATTATATATTCTTACTTCCTGATCTGACGTTCGGAAATAGACAAGGTTTGAAGGTATAATATTTTTATTAGTGAGGCGGCTAGCGTTTTTTCTTTCGGTTGGTAAACGTCGGAATGAGGTAGTTGGTGACAGATGTAACAAAATTTGAATAATCATGTTTTAGAATCATCATCATCATCATCAGCCCAAACTTGTCCACTGCTGGACATAAGCCTCTCCAATTGGAAGCCACTGTGATCTGTTTTCGGCTTCTCGCATCCAGCTGTTTTAGAATATTTCGTGTTTAAATAAAAATTGTGTTTTAAGAATATTCTGAAATCAGTTTTGTTCGAATATTCTCTCCATTTTATAAAAAAATCTAGCGAAAGTGCCAAGTAGTACCCATGCCGTTTTCTTTGTCCTTTCTAAAATAAGTTTTCCTTTTCCTTCCGGCTTTTTTATTTCGTAAAAATCCTGCCTTAACTATAAGACACATGTCAAGAGAAGATTTATCGGAATCGGTCCCGAAATAACCAACTTTTGCGTTTACAAGATAACGCGATCCTTACTACCTATTTGATAGATACTGATTATTTAAATCTAAATATATAAAAGGAAATGCTGACTGACTGACTGACGATATCAACGCACAGCCCAAACGGCTAAACTTAGGCACTTGAAATTTGGAACGGACTTAGCTTAGGCACCGTAGGGGTCCACTAAGAAAGGAATTCCAGAAATTCCCACGGGAACAGGAATGAACGGGATTAGTACCGTATATACAATATTATAAAAACGGAAGACTTGATTAGTTTTTATTTGAGTTTTCTGAAACCACCCTCAACCACAGATTTCAATTAACGTTTGTCCTGTTTTAACAATGCTTGTGTAAAAGAGATAGTTTGTCAAGCGACACTTGAGTTAATTCACTCTTCTAGATATATTTGCAGCACTGTCACTTCAACATTATTATTGTTACAATATTTATTTTAAGATTAAACAACGACTAACAGCATGTATCACGTTTTATATTTATAACGAACGCTGTACTCACTCTCCATCCATCTGTCAACAGCAATGTGTCATCACGGATGTATCATACAATAATAGAATTAATTCGACTACTTTTAGAAAGTTCGTAGAGAGCAAAGTTCAATGGCACAAACGTATGCTGTACTGCGATACTATGAAATATAGTTTTGTAAGAAAATACCTCTAAGATAGAGCTCTAGATATCTCCTTTGTTCTAATGAACTGTACCTAAGCCGCTTCCATGTAACTCAATTTCTATCGTACCCGGATTATCCTTATCCCAGAGACAGTCTAATACGGGGTGACTTCTGAGACGCAAAATCTGATAATATTTAGCAAGGTGGTGGAACTGAAAACTAAAACTTACACAATCACTTATTGAATTTAGTAGTTATGTAGCTGTGCTCCGGGGTATTACAAACTACAACACCCTCTATTTTGTGAAGCGTCCCAAAGGAGAGGGATATAAAGTATGCCCATGTCCTTTCTCAAGCTGTACACCGATTTGAATGAAATTTGGTATACAGATAGTTTGCCAAATTTTATTTAAACCGGTTCAGTAGTTTTTACTTGAAAGCGAGACAGTCAGACAGAGTCATTTTCGCATTTATAATATAGATTACTAATGGACGCCCCGCGATTTCATTCGCGTAGTTTAGTAGTACCTATATCCCAAATTTCAAGCATCTAACTTGAGCCGTTTAGATTTTTCATACAAAATAATTTACCCGGTTATTTCCGTTCCCATGGGAATTTCAGGAATTCGTTCCAAATTTCAAGTCCATACGTTTAGCCGTTTGGGCTGTGCGTTGATATGTCAGTTAGTCAGTCAGCTTTTTCTTTTATATATTTAGATGACACACTAGTGGAAATTTCAGTTATTCACTTCAACTTTACTTGGACTTACCTACAATGGACTTTTTCAATGTTTCAGAGTCTGAAGTGCTGTTTTTTCATCATTAACTAGCGGCCCGCCCCGGCTTCGCACGAGTGGAATTCTGATACTAAGTGTTTCTCTACTACAATATGCATGCCATATACATGTAAACGTTTAGAATCTCTCTATCTATTAAAGAAAACAGCATCAAAGTTCGTTGCGCAGTTTTAAAGAACTGAGCATACGTAGTGACAGACAGCGGGTGGCGACTTTGTTTTCTACTGTTATTTTATTATTGATTGATTGACAAAACATGCATTACACATTTAGTAGATTACCGCGATTTCATCTGCATAATTTCAGTTATTCACACCAACTTTACCTTTTTTACGGGGTTTTTTATTGATTAACAAGCATTTACAAGTAACAAAAGAACAAACCACCATTTTGCAAGTTTCGATCTGAATACCAATCAAAAAGTTACTCGGAGGCGTCCATATCCGTTACAATCTTCACATGCGGGTATCCTTACACTTTATACAGAGTTACAAATGGATATTTATATAAAGAATACCGGAAGAATTGATATGTAGACCCTTTAACGTAGATACCTATCCCGTGTCACGTTTATCTCGTGCCCAATCACTCAGTGAGACTGAGTTGCTGGTGGCTTCTTCGTATTCAATTTTTTTTTCTGTCCAGGATAATTCTTCTGACAGCTAACACGTGTCTTGTGACGTCAGCAATAACACAACTTGACCTGAAGACATGGTCATAAAGGGCGTGGCTCAGTTGTCGTGGGTCCTAAGTACCTGACTGTTGGACTTGCAATATTTTGGATTCGAGGATATACTAGGCGTATTCCAATATGTCTCTTTTTCAGAGTATATCCAATTATAGAGTTAATCGAATCTTGTTTTGTGTTGGAGATCAACCTCATAGCACAATACAAGCATAAATCAATCGAGAAAGGGAGAAATATGAGCGAGTTTGTCGTGAAAACACATTGTTTTCAGCAAATGTCCAAATCCTCGGAAAGCAGCGCCTCCTGTCGTGTACTTAGCGCAACGGTTTATTGTCCCTTGGACCATTGATATAGCGTTGTTCATGTTTGGTAATTGAAGTGGCTTCATTGTATTTTTATTGTAATACTAGCTTTCCGCCCGCGGCTTCGCCTGTGTGGTCTTCGGGAATATCATTTTTTTCCGGAATAAAAAGTACCCTATTATTTAAACCGGACTTCTAACTATACGTCTGAAAAATTTCAAAGCAATCGGTTCAGTAGTTACGGCGGGAAAACAAACAAAACAAACTCACTTTCCCGTTTATAATATTAGTAAGATACGTGTTTCTGTATGCCATGTTATCCCGTATGCCTAACACACGGGGACCACACATATTTAGGTAAGTACTATTTTTTTTAAGCTCTACTCTAGGACCCATGTACATTTTCTTTAACATAATCGTGGATACAATTGGTCATTAAAACTGGAGCCCAGTTTCCGGAGTCAAGGTCCAAAATGTGGCGCCGGCATTACGTGGAAAGTCGAACGGTCCGCTTTTTTAACGATAGCTTGCGAGAAAGCCGGTGGCGACAGTGATATATTTGCCGCAGCTTCGTTTACGAAGTATTTTCCTCGTCTTTGTATTGCCTCTGTGTGTTCTATAATCATAGGAGTATTTTTTTTAAAGCTTCTTCTGTTACACGAATGTATTGTATCATCTACATCAAGGATCATAAAACGCCATCCAATTTAATTGAAAGCATGTTCAATTAATAAAATTTTAGGACTCTTGGTTATAAATATAAACATATGCATAAATAAATAAAAATATTTTATAACAACACACACAGTTAAGTAGCAGTAGTAAATCACTTATGTTATGGAATTTAGACAACGGAATACAAGTACTTAAAAGATTAAATACCTATTTAAGTGTATATCTTTTAAGTACTAGATAAGTATTTGATTCTGCTTTGCTGACACCTATCAGCGATAGGAATCGTACCCCTGACCTTACGGAATAGAGGCCAACAGGAGGAATCATGTTGACCACTACACCAACGGGCCTGTCGTTGGTTGGCGTTGGGAACTATTAAATAATAATATACAATACACAAAGATGATTTTTAGATGCATAAGTATTTTGACGAAACATGTGGTGGATACTGTTTGTAATTTATATTTGATTTTTTTTTTTCATAACTTTTTTATTTTTGTTTGTTCATACACAAATAAACCTATATAGAAAAATGGAGCTAAAATAGATAAATTATATAGTTAAAGGCTAAACAGTCCAATAATCATCACCTTATTCTCGTGTAGGTATTAAACGAAATATACCTAAAGTATCATAGGTAAAAGCTACGTTTCCCAATAATCACCTTTTTACTTCCATATATTGAATTAAATACACGTAAAATGTAAGTATGTTTTATCTTCCATACTAGCACAAGACAAAACAATAACCTAACCGTACCACACTCATTATGATTAAACCTAAAACCTCCAGTTTATAGGCTCTTAGCGCGGTCTTAAAACCTGTTGACAGGAGTTTATGAACAGCTATAACAAAGATCTTTCATCAGTGATTCGGACCATGTATTACGTTGACAAGCCCAAGAATAATTAGCAATAAGTAACTAAAGAACCCACTCGGTTGAAATTCACTTTGAAAAATGAACCTTTTTAAGGTACATTTTTCCTTGTCACCTTTAGCTTAATGGCTCAGCTTCACCTTAATGGTAGTTCCGTTACGCAGAAAGTGTCATAAAAACTGACTTTGTTGGTCAACTGTACATACAAATTACTTGGAGGTGCCGTGGCATAACCGAAAGGTTCCCGGAAATTACCTCACACCTCGAAGTGTATCAATGGAATTAGACTGCGCTTTTACGAGGTGAAGAAAAACTTCATGTAGAAATCTGCATGCCTGGAAGGTGTGTAGGCGGCGAAGTGCTCGCCACCGTGGAGTCACTCTAGTCAATCACTGCCTAATACTTAATGGGATAACAGTCATCGTTCGTTTCATATCTACGGTCGGCAAAGCTTTAAGCTTTACCATATGATACGATACTTTCATTACACAGGAAATGTCATTAAAACAGATAGTTACACACTTCACGCCTTTTAATCCCAAAGCAGGGTAGGCAGAGGCACTTGCTTAATAAGCAAATACCCACGGTAATCCAACGTGACAGGGGGTGAGCCCATCGCCGTTATATGGTTCACACACCTTGTGGTGTGCGGGTTACATCACGATGTTGTCCGTCACCGTACGAGCATTGCATTGCGTACATAGGCTCTAAAAAAGAGCCCCATTGGTACACGTCCAGTACCCCGACTCTAATCCGCGACCTCCCGGTTACAAGCCAAGTATCCGACGAACTGGACCACAGACGCTCACGCAACAGATAGGCCAGTTTGCCGACCGTATATATGCATGCTGTACTGTACTGTAAAATACTAACAATTCAAAAATAGGTACCAACCATAAAAGACAAAAGTAAAAAAAGTACCGTTGCAATTGGCACCCTACTACGTCGTTATATCGTGTATTGGAGCGGATAGATTGATTCATAGCAGGAATAGGGAAAAAATTGTTCGTCAACTGAAATATGTTTTAGAGATGAACAATTCAAATTGGAATGAAATCTAATACCGGTTTTCACGCCTATTTTACAATTCATGATTCGGATACTCTTCAGTAAGGGGAGTCACTTCCTGACCTGAAAAACCGTATCATTTGCTGTAGAAAGTAGGACTGAATATGATTTTCCGTAATTTTGACTTGCTTCTACTTATATTATTTCTTCTACAGATCACTGTAGAAGAAATAATATAAGTCACTTGCGATCATCAATATTGTTACAGCCTTACATTACAGTCATTGTGGCGGGCTCCTTACACTACAGCGCGTCGGAAAAGATTACATATCAAGACGTCAGATCTTCTTTTTGATTCTTTCTTTTGTTCCGCTGGCGCGTTTTCCGGAAGTTTTTGTACATCTTCCATTAACTATTTTTAGGGATCTTAATGGGGAAAACTGGCGCCGACAGCGAAATCAAATCGTTCCTCCAATGAGTAGATTTCTTTAAAAAAAATCAAGAACAGGTCGTGTCCGAAGATGAACGATCATTGAATAACATAGTTGCATCTCTCTCGTTTTCAACAATCTTTGACAGGTTGTAATTTTTAGAAAAGGAGATTAACTAAAAAAAAAATTTTTAAACAAAAGATCGCTAGTTTAACTACATTTTTTTTGTTGACGAGGGAGAAATCCTCTTGGACCCCCCGCCGCTATGGGAACGTCGACGGGGTAATGTCAGAGTTCTATTATTTTCTGCGCTTCTGATTTTAGTATTTTGCGTCGTGGACCTTCATAAAGTGGTTCATAGAGATCATAAATTGTACATTCACATTACAATAGTGGTATCGGCCAAGTTTTATGTCACCCTGGAGTGCCCTTTCTGTTGTCTAACAAGATAAAGTGTACGCTACATAGATTAGATAGTTTCGCCACTTGAAACAAATTAGTAGTGCCTTGTGGAACAAATTAGTTAGGGTATTACAACAACGAGTTCAAATGAAAATATCAGTATGGTAAGTGGGTAACTAGAGTTGGTTTAAATATATAGTGTTTTTGTTACTGGGTTTTATGTGTGTATCTACACATATCTATGTGGTAGTGTAATGTAAAACCCGCTTGGATGCTTTTAAACCTCCCTTAACCCTTAATCAAACAAAGGCTATATTGCCACTTGACCAACACATACTTTGAACCTTATTGAATGTCTTCACTGGAATTATCTAATGATTTCAGAGAAGATATCACATAAGGAACACTTGCCTATTTAAACAGTAAACCATAAATTCAGCTTAACTAGCTTTTCAGTACAATTAAAAGCTAGATTTTATAATACACTTCACATAAACAGGTTCATGTGATGGAGATGGTAATTAGAATACCAAACGTTAATAGAGTTCAAAATCTATCAGAAAAACATCTAACCTTGTCTGATTAAGGGTTAACACCCAAAAAGAGATGAAATGTGATTTGTCAGTTTCTGTGGATCTCTTTAAGCTAGCACCAATAGCAATAAAACATGATATTCCTGTTCTGAAATACATACAATTTTATTAAATACATGGTTCCGGGTTTATTGGGATTCACCCCAAGAATGGAAAATTACTCAACAATACGCCGAAGAACACGGCCAGAACAGCACTGAAAATCAACGCGCATTTTGCCTATCAAATGCTGTAGGCATGTGGAAAAGACGAAAAATGTAAGTCAGTATCCCACACGTTAGCTCTTGTCTCTTCCTATCCCTCTGAGAGACAGTTATGACGCATCACTGAGTATGCGATCCAATGGAAAGTATTGCAGAGGCTGTCTAGATTTTAAATTGAAACTAGCGTGCATCTTGACTGGCGATGACAGAGCTTTTTACCCAATGCATTCTCCGCTTTCTTGGTGAAAACTTTTAAGTAAAAGTTTCACAACCAAGTCTGATATGTTGTCTTTAAAAGCTTTTTCAAAAACTAATGGAAGTTTTTGAAACATTCCAAGCGTAAGTAAGGTTGTTTTCACTGCGAGACATTAAAAAAATACAAAATCTCGCTAGGCATTGAAAATGTCCAGGCATATTTTTTCCTTAGCCTATTGTGATAAAGGTGACCCTGATCTCTCTGCGCATCCCCTGTTAGATTCCTCCAATCGATTTCGAACACGTGAAGGTAGTCCCGCAATCAATTTATTGTAATAATTTATTTATGCCCGTAATTATTCGGATCCATCGCTAGGAACTAAAAGCAGTATAGTTCAAAATTCATAAGGCAAGTACTCAGTAAACGAACAAAATATAGATTACCTACTTGTATTTTACAAGTAAGACAAACGAGTCGAATTCTCGAGTCAGTCGTGTAATCCATTAGCATGGTTCTCACTTCTAGTGCAGCCTTGATGTCGACGTCGTCACTTTGTTTTCAAAGAACTAACAACCTGTATACATGGTGCAAGTATACTATACAGGGGTGTCTCATTTAAACTGAGAAAAAAGTCTCAAATTATAAGACACTTGTGCCCTTTCTAAGTAACAATATCATTAGATCATAGTTATAAGGAAAGCTGCGTTTATATTAGTCTAGGGACTATGTTTATACTTTACATTGCACTAAAAATACAAAGTGGACTAAACCACATTTTATCTAATCGATTGTCTTCAAACGGACAATTTTTCTAATATTCCAGGTTATGGTTTTGTGCAACCTAGATATGTGTTCATTTTATAAAATCAAAGTATTACCTCACTTTTTCTCTTTTCCCAGCACAAACATTCGTTCCAGTAATAATACTTACGTTATAAAATCCATACTAATATTATAAATCCGGGGCGGCCGTTAGTTCCTACTAGAATAAGAATATATTTAAAAATATATTCTTGTAAGTAGTAATTCCGACTGTATTACTAAATAAATTCTGGACGCTGAAGCATTTCCGGTTCCGCAGTCGTTTTCTCAGTGATATTTTCCTAAATCAATAGTAGATACGTAGCATTCTACCAATTTTTGTTGATTTTAGTTTGTTTGCGAAGAGTCCCGACCCTGATTCGGATGCACATTTTAAACCGGAATCCATTTTGATTTCTGATCCTGAACATTGATTTTATACTAGTCTAGAATGCACATATTTTGATTGCACAAAGCTCGTGGATCTATTAGAAAAGTTGAGCAGTTGAAAACGCACTAGATAGTAGAGTCAGTCGACTGCAATCGTATGGTTAGAATCCGGCACAAGACATAAATAATATTAAGTTCCTCTTACAGAACCCGTACACTAAGCAACGCTCTTAATGCGACCCGTTAATGTCGAAGTCACTCCGAAAGTGCAGAGGTCCTTGAAAAGATCACATCACGCTTTCCCGTCTTCAGCAACGCTCAACCTGGCTCCACTTCCCACCCGCAGTTCGCAGTTCACTTTCGACGGTTCTGCGCTAGAGATAACTTAGGTACAAGTTTGACACACATAATATCATTGACCAATAGTATTGTTTTAAATATATCGTCCACAAGTTTGATCTACACATTGATATATTCGATCCAAGTCAACTCGGGACCGATAGTACCCAGCACCCGCATAAGGAATGACAGGACATGGAAGTTTTATGTTGTCAACTTTTATGTTGTAGCCAACTTTTATGTTGAAGCAAATATCCAAGAAATGACGTGCTAAATACGTCACGTTCAAATGGGCACTAAATAACCAATATTGCTCTTGATTAGCAACAGACTAGTTACTTATAGTTGACTAATTGTTAAAATACACCACGGTCGTTTAGCTAACGCATTATCTTTAGTAACCACTAACGTAAGTATTATTACTGGAACGAATGTTTGTGCTGGGAAAAGAGAAAAAGTGAGGTAATACTTTGATTTTATAAAATGAACACATATCTAGGTTGCACAAAATCAAAACCAGAAATATTAGAAAAATTGTGCGGTTGAAGACAATCGATTGTAAGATAAATCTTATTCGAATTAACTTACTTAAAAAGTTACTGATGATGTTCTCCTGCGTAAATTGAAAATCGATGTTCGTCTTATATCTTCAAGATCTAACATACCTTTTTGGCCTCGTACAATATATGTACAAAAGTTAATAATGGAATGGACAATGTCCACCTACGTTATGTTTATTTTTGGTAGTGATTAGACAATATAAATGAAGAAAATAATAGCGTTCCAGCTACGCATTCACCTTCTGCGCGCAAACAGTGTCAGACGTTTTCGTGTCAACTAATTAACACTTTCGGAGACACATCCCGCCTGTTGAAAACATAACAATAATATTTCTAATGTCATAAATTGTGTGTCCCTTGAAAGTGTTAAGAAAATATTGTGTCAATTATTATACCGCGGTTCTTTTGTTCTTATAACATTTGTGTATCTTCTATACGTTTGGTAAACATGTTTTTCAGAACAATGTTTATATTATGTTTATCAGAACTACAGTTTGCCTACTCTTTGGGACTAAAAGTGTAACTTTTATTTTTCTGGTTCATGCGAGACATTCGGGGTTTAGTAAAAATAATATCCAGTGAAGATTAATTATTTCATACTACAATGTCCAACTTGAGCTTAGAAAGTTTCATTCTTTCGCTAGAACTAACCTAGAGATGAAATATCAACAGACTTCTCCCAAGATCCGATCTATCAAAATAAAGATTATGGACTGGAAGTTTGTACAAGTATGCAGGCACATACACATATTCAAACTATGATAAATAACTAACAAAGCCCAGAACAACATCTATGTATAAACATCGATATCTCTGAAATAATGTTTAATATCAATCGTCGAAGTTGAATCTCTTTGAACAACTATAGTTATAGAAACCATTCTCTGAACAGATTGGTGGACTAGATGACTTGGACATTTTGAATCTGAGTTCTAATTTCGTAACAAAGCTCTAATGTTAAGTTTAAAATATAACTGTATAGTTTATAATGTCCGTCTTACGTATTCGTACCACAGACATTTTCCCGTAAACATTCAAATTCTACTTAATCTGCTTTGTAATGTGCGAATATAATAAAAAATAAATATGTGAGTAATACATACAACTGTGTTGATATACGGATCTAAGACGTGAATGTGCGTGACGGCGCGAATGCCTCACAAGCTCAAAGTTGCACAGCGTTGTATGTAAATTACTCGGAAGGTGTATGTAATTGCTCGGAAGGTTTCTCTGAAGGTTCATACCAAAAATGAGGTAATCCGATAAAGAATCAAAGTCATCGGATTAGCAAGATGAGTCGAAGTGGGCCGTCTCTAGTGGAGACTGCGTCTCGGCAAACGGAGTGTAGGACGCCCTTATACACGGTGGATAGCTGGCAGAAAACAAGCAAAAGTGTGGAGGCGGAGGCCTATGTCCAGCAGTGGACGTATATATGCTGACGATGGTGATGTACAACCAAGTTAAATTAAAAATACCAGGGTAAATCGAGAAAATACATGACAACAAACAACTTTCCCCGAGGAACCTTATGACCAAAATGAAACAAAAGCGGAAAAGAATACATTGTTTTTTTTTATTTTTGATAAAGAGATCCTTGGGAAAGTTGTGCGGTAACATGGGCTGAGTGACTTCTCGAGTTTTGCTAGTATTTTTAATTTAACGTTGTATTTTCAAGAGATAAATAAGTGGTGAATAATACCGGTAATAGTGGTGAATAAACGGTATTGTCAGAATGAGAATGTTTACAGGATTTCACGCGTTTTGTATTTTTAAATTTGTCAACAGTGAATATTAAAAAAAATCCATTATGCTCAATGAGTTGGACAAAATACGTCTTTGGTTAGAATAAATGGATGCATTGTATTGACAATAAGTGGTGTTTACATTACGAACGAATACAGTACCTACAAAATGTGCGACGCAGATATGCGTCAACAACACGGGACATCTTACCTCTAATATACCATTAGTGTAAAGTATGTATTCTTATATACTGACCAATAACTAATGCTTTACCCTAGCGATCGAATTATACAAAATTCTTGCCACTTTTCAGCGTTTGAAGTGACAAGGGCTATAAAGAAATGTTTATTTATGATTTTAACGAAGTTGATGTCGGATGAACGTACATAACGTTAGTGAATTCGGTATAAAAATAGCTGTTTTTCCAACTCTAGACATATATATGAAGCTGGTTAAAGACTTGGTTGTTTTGGGGTAAATATAGTTTACTAACCAATAATAATCATCCTAAGCGATAATAAGCGCGGAAGTTGTGATGGATGTTTGTTTCTTACTCTTTAACGCAAAAACTACCAATTCGAAAAAAGATAATAGTGGCTGATTTAAGCCTTTACTCTCAGTAGATCCATTGCCCAGATCCATAATAGATCTAGTAGATATATTTGTCTTTTTAGATCCAATGTTTTACAGTATGTATCTACTGAGAAATATTAGTGGATCTAGTTAATAAATACTTAAAATAATAAATAGGTAGGTAGGTAAGTAATACATATAATTTTCTTTTGAAATAGTACCTTCTTGTCTAAATATGTATTAATAAGATCCATCAATACTTCTCACTAAATCCATACTGTAAAACATTGGATCCATCACTAGATATACCTATTTTAGATCTAGGCAATTGATCTACTGTGAGTGGATGGATGAAAGGGATTTAAACAGCATTATTTTTAAAGTCGTCTTACCCACGTCAATTGTTGATCGTGCGGTATGAGTATGTGCAAGCGATTAAAGTGTTGTGTAACAACTGTTAAACTCGACCCTATGTTTCGTAGACGTATTTCCTACGCACCCACACACAAGCCAAAACATGGCGGCCAAAGTAGGAAGTTACATTGTTCCTATTCGGGATCCTTGTTTTACTACCACAGTGTAATTTTGCATAAGTTATGAGAACATAATTGTACGATCGTCCAAGAAAAGTGGTCTATCAGTTTTGATGACACTGTTTATGTCACTAAAACATCAATAAGGTAGAGTTGTTATATTGTTATAAGCTAATTACTTTAAAGAATAAAGAACCGATTTTAAACAGTAAAATTTTAGCCTGATTTGTGGTTTTCTCAAGGATGCTGTTGTCGGAACTGAACCAAATTTAAATGCGACCAAACGGGACAACAAACGGCACAAGATTTAAGAAACAAAACAATCATCCATATCGGCTCACGCAGTCAAAAGTTTTGAGATAACAAACATAAAAAAATACCAACGTGCAAGTGTGCTCCATCGTAGACCACATCGCTGCTTAACATCAGGCAGGATGGTGGTCAAACGAATTAAGAACTTTCCTCCTTTTTTAAGTCGGTTAAAAATTATCTTACATGTCTGATGACATTCATGAAAATTTCAACCTTAGGGTGGTCGACCAGCTTCTCGACGGACTGTACCTATTTGTCTTCACCCAAATCCGTTTCATTGTTACGAGTTTGTTTACATCCCTTGCCCATTGAACTAATTCAATGGTTTTGTTCACGGCAGGGACACCGTGACAGAATATTCATTTGTCAAAATCCGTCGGGAATATTGAAGTTTTGTCGCTTACATCATTATAAATGTTCTTGTGAACGATCGAGGTGGACTCAGTTTCCCGCCTCCGACATAATGGTTTTATTGATGAACTGAGACTTCGACAAACAGACGATAGCAATTGTCATAATTTTTTATTATTTCTTTCCCGAACCGTAAAGTTACCCCCTTACCAATAAACGCGCTGTCACTTACAAAAAAAGTTACTGTAGACGTACTGAAATTGGTTAGTATTTCGACTTACAACTGACAAGTTAATTTGGACATTGGGTATCTTTGGAATAGTTATAGTGCCATTATAAATAAGGCAGTGTACAAAATATTCAGGTACTACCACTGTTGTCAGCTTCATGTAACACTTTGTACATAATAATCTTATTATATAAAAATGAATTGATGTTCGTTAGTCTTGCTAAAACTCGAGAACGGCTGGACCGATTTGGCTAATTTTGGTCTTGAATCACACGTGCAAGTCCAGGGAAGGTTTAAAAGGTGTATTTCTTCTAATACTACGGCAAAACGAATGTTTTCCGAGACAGCTAGTATAGGTATAATAAAACTACATATAATATTTATGTAGCTTATTTTTAAGATTTCCTTTGACTAACGTGACATGAGTCTGGGGTTACTTGAAATAAACGAATTATTATTATATTACTACATAATCATATCAGCCTACTTTTCTAGTACAATGACATATTATTTTTAAATATTATTTTTTATAAATTAAAGATATTTTTTACTTTTTTGATGGATTTACATGTATTAAAGCGTTTTTTTTAATCTCGAAGTAGTAAAGTTGCAGCTGTAAAAAGCAGATTACTTTTTACACTATTACAACAAATTATAGGCAATTGTTAAGAGATTAACATGCACTTTAAAATAGATTGTAAAGTTAAAATCTCTTTATTAGTTACAGAGATGGAGTATTGGGTATTTGTAAATGAATTTGTGATGGTATTTTCGAAAAGTTGTTTAAGATCATTTTGGGCCGCATGAGATTTATCGTTATCAAACTTTTTGCTTCCGAGTTCGTGTTCTGAACAAGCTTATTTGGTATAAAAAGTTCTGCCAAAGAAATCTGGTACGGAGGAAGTTGAAAATTATGGTTAAAACTTTTTGAAATTTTGTATCGAATATTGTTTATATATAAGATCAGGTACTGTCAAGGACTACGCCAGGTTGGCGATATACTTGTCGTGTCGTTGTTAAACGCTTCCATTATATAACCATACCTGAATATATAAGAAGTTGGATGCGAAAAGCCGAAAAAAAAACTCCGGGGCAGTGCCATTAAAAAGAGTTTGATGTAGTCAGTCAGTTGTTGACGAATATAGGTGATGTCTATGTCCAGCAGTGGACAGGTATGGGCTGATGATGATGATGATAGGTGATGAAACTGTAACCAAACTGAATCGAAACATTGATTAACCGACCGTTTTGAAAAGAGTATGGTCTTGTGGGTGATGCTTTTTTTTAAATTACCCGCTTGTTCAATGTTTCTTCAATACAAGTTCTGGTTTTCAACCTCTTTTGGTAATAAAGGGACAGCTTATAGCCCAATTTCTAATTCCAAATATCCCTTAGGTCGTCTTTTATGGCCGCCTGTATTGTATGAAATACAGCGTCATTATTTTTACGTCCCACACCAGCTCAGAAAATTACACGAATTTATATGTTAAAATGAAATAAATTACAACATCTTTCAGACAAATCTAATAATGTTTCTTTTATGAGTACCTTCACGCATTCTATAAATATCGTAAGAGAACTCCTTACGTTGTAGCATTAAAAGAAAACACTCCCTGATAAATGATATATCGAACCGATCCTCTCTTTCTATCACCCCGTTGTGTAAGAGACAAAATATTCCCTGGAGATGAAACCTGTGTGAATTTACAACCGTGAGTATATACGTGTCTCAATATGGACCTTTCACGTAGCTCATATGTTATTTTATGAGCCGTCAAACTGCAGAGGTATATCCCTAGACACTTCGTGTTCACACTTCAGACAGAAAAGCAAATAAAGATTATAAAGGAGCTGCTAGGGGTTGGATCATTGTACTTACATACTTACAATCGGAAAGATGTTCTTCGAGTGCAGGATGACAAGTTTTCTAAACGGAACGGACCGTTTTAAGTAACGTACCTTTTATCACTAGATGGCGCTGAGAAAAAGGTACTTATTGATTGAAAAATGTACGCCAATGGATATTGACGTCAATGTCAGTCATCTCTCTTCTCAGATCATTTTCTTACTTACTTCTGTAGAGGTTTATTGTGCTATGGTATATTTTAGAACTTAGAGTTTATTCTGTTCCCGTGGGAATTTTGGTATAAATACATTCTAAACTATGTCCTATTCCGGGTATGTGTCGCGACATAAAGGTGGCTTACGTTCAACAGTGGACGACGGATATGGGCCGTTAATTAATGCTTGCGAGGTAAGAACCAAACATAGTGTATAGGAATAAAGTAATAAATCAGTTTACGTATAGCCCTGACCAATGTCTGAGTGCTCTCCGGCCATTCTGTGAACTGTAACAAAACAAAAAGCCAATAATTTATTGTCGTGCACCATGTACGTTCTTGAATGGGCGTCGCTCGATACGTGGTCATGCATACTTGTCCTCTTGGACAATATAAACCAGGTTAACATGAACCGGCGTTGCATATACGTTCATACTGCTTGTGAGACACTCTTTTCTATGGCTCAGTCAGCCATGTCCTGCCATATGCCTCGACCCTCCCTCACGCCCCACTGGCTCATTAGAAGAACACCCCCCCGTCATACTCGTAGCTCGGGAAGATAAAATATGCTATTTGAATTTATACAGCGGCATTCCCAGACGTTTCTTCAGCGTTCAACGATGCTCTCCTTTATCTACAGTAAAGCATTCTGGAAGGAAGATTTTTGTACGACGGCGTTTATTCCAAAACGATTTAGTTAGGAACATGACTGTAGTACCACAGCGAATACTCTAATAAAATTAATAACCTAAACATTTTTCCTTCAAAAATTTCAAACTTATGGTCACCACGTTTTAATGTGATATTCATACTACGAATACTATTATTGGCTGTTTGCGTTTGCTTTTGTCTAGAGATCTACCTCACGCCCTCTATCTATCTACAAAGGCACCGATATATTTTTAGGACTAAAAGATTTGTACACTCAAGTACTTGTACGTACTTAGTACAGGAAATCTTAACCAATATTTTTGAAGACATATTCCTACAGCAAATCTATTGTAATTGTGCCATCGTCGTCCTAAAGGCAGTTCAAGCCGCGACTTTATTTATTTTTAATACTAAATTTAAAAAAAAAACACTTCACGCCTTTTAATCCCAAATCGGGGTAGGCAGAGGCATTAGCTTAATATGCAAATGCCCACGGTTCACCAAGCGTATTTAACCCAACGTGACAGGGGGTGAGCCCATCACCGTTATAGGGTTCACACACCTTGTGGTGTGCGGGTTACATCACGATGTTGTACTTCACCGTAAGAGCGTTGCGTTGCGTACATAAGCTCTGAAGAAAAGTCCAGTTGGTACACGTCCAGTAGCCGGTCTCGAACCCGCGACCTCCCGGTTACAAGTCAGGTATCCGACCAACTGGACCACAAACGCTAATAGTTAATAGTTAATTATTATAATTTTATTTTCTTCCACTTAAGTGTAGTACACCTTAGACAACTTAGTTATTAGCTTTACTCAAATTACCTAATAGTCGATAGGTAATTAATTACTTCAGTTCAGGAAGCGCAAGTTTCTAAGTGCAAGAAAACTTCGTAGTCATGGAAACCGGCTCATTTCCTTTTCCGTCTCTAGAGGTTCTACTCGCGTGAATGGATCTTGCTTGTTTGGTTCAATACTAATTACTTAGCAACGAATAATTTATGTGTTACAAAAGTGTTTTCTGTTGCAATACTTACAAATGCATAACATAAACTCGCGACAAAAATCCATATTGGGGAAAACATTTTTTCCAAACAAGGTTTGTCCAAAGAGGTTACAGAAGCTTAGATGCACAATTTATCCCTTATCATCATCTAAATCTTCTTTTATATAAACTTTACATCTATCTTAACTGGAATGATTAAACTATACGGACGAAACATTACACAGACAGATCTTATGCATACATATTACTCAATACTCAATATCTTTATATAAATTTACACTCTAGAGGTAGAGCAATCAAGTTAGAGTATATTTCACGTCCCTACTCGATGACTATTTTAATTTTATGCCAAACATCGTGAAATTTCTTAACTCTATTTTTGTAAGGAAGATCAATGGCACCGTGCATAAATTATAAATGAGTGTCATCTGTTACCCGACAAGGGTTAGGCAGAGGTAGCTAAAACTACCCTTATCATCTCACCAATAACATACAATTAAACAAAATAGCACCAAAGGCACGTAAATAGATACATTAATTAACCTTTACTTGGTAATTTAGGATACGCGCAGACTATACTGTCAGAACATGAGTGCAGCAGGAAAGCGTAACTGTGAATGAATCGCAATGCATATGACGAAATGGCGCAACCAGATTAACCGAATATTTGAAACTGCTCACTGTTTATTAGAATGCTATTGAAATGTCGGCTCAATTAAAACTGGTCGTGTAATATCAGTTAAGCTTTGAGTTTTCGCTCCGACGAGTGGGGCTATTGAGCCGGTTGCGGTATTGAGTGCGCGTGTAGGGGCCCCGCGATCCCTCGATAGCGATGAAATGATGCTGATCCCACTCCAAGTAGACAATGGAAGTACAGACAGACAATCGCGAACATCACAATGCAAACATTTCTAACAAACGAACGTAAATACCAATAATTAGTGAATAGGTTTCAAAAAAATATGAAATGCTGTTGGATGTTCCGAGTACAATGAGGAATATTATATGTCAGAGTGTTCGAGTATGTGCCTCATTACATAGGCATCTTCAAAATAATCTTTATGTTAATACGCCTGTACAATTCTTCAATCCATCTATCCAATACACATCGATCACCAGTAGTTGAAAAATTCCAATACCCTTTTTATTTTACAAAATTCATTCTATCAAATCTACTTACATAAACTTCATTTATAGTCCCTAGGTTCTTGGCGATTTGATCCAAACAATTTGGCCACTTTTGTAAATAATTTTATATTGAACTATTTTTGTTAGAAACTTCTAACTCAATTTCCTCCAAAGAGAGTATGGGAAGTTTTCTGAAATTTCGAGTTGAATAGTTTTTCGACGATTACCACTGAATTCGAACCCTTAACCTTCGGAATGCAATTCGCAAGTCCCAACAACTAGTCTACAATCGCTCTTTTACGGTATTGAGATACCAAAGCGAGACACAAACGAACTTGTTTCCCCAAAATATATCATAATGCCATTGGAAAACGGTTTGAATTTCCGTGTGATGTTTCTGCAGCAGGAATGCAGTTGGTGGTGGCTACAATGAGATACCAAACTGGAGTTGCATTCCACTGGCGACCGGCAATGACAATCCTTCTCTCTACGCGACGGTGGCTTGGCTTTAGTACTCGTACTAAGATTAATACATATATACAGAGTAGGCAAAATGAGGAAAAACTGCATTTTTCATTTTTTAATGAAACGCGCACAGACATTATAACTCAATATTGTTTTCGACGTTTCGACGCAGTTGCATGCGTCGTGGTCACGAGTGGACTAAAATAACAAAGGTAAGCTCGAGCTTGTCTTTGGTTATTTTCGCGCCTATACACCCGGTGAACAATATTGAACTGCATTTTTATTCCGAATTTGTCACATCCCCCTATATTTTACATAATTTCTAGTTGTGAACAGTGCAATTAAAGACATTTATCGCCCCCGGAACCATATAACGGAGGTTTCACCCCGTCACGTTGGGTTAAAGACGCTTGGTGAACCGTGGGCATGTGCGTACCAAGTGCCTCTGCTTTGGGATTAAAAGGCGTGATTTGTAGTTATTTTTATTCGCTAATATTTTTCTGCTGTAACTCGAAATACTTTTTTGACAAATTTATCACTGATAAATGAAAGAGTTAGTTTTCTATATTATACTAGCTGTGCGGCAAACATTAATTTTTTTGCCGTAAGAAGATTTGTACCCCGTGTATTGCAAGAAATACACCTTTTAAACTTTCCCTGGACTTCCACGAATAATTCAGAAATATAATTAGCCAAATCGGTCTAGCGGTTGTCGAGTTTTAGTGAGACTAACGAACGGAAATTCATTTTTATATCATCATCATAATCAGCCCATACCTGTCCACTGCTGGACATAGGCCTCTCCAATTTTATATAATAGATTTTAATTCCGTAACAACTTATCTATATCTTCTTTCATATAAGGTATTAATGTTGGCATCTTTGCCCCTTTACACCCCTTTTAGTCTATATGTAATGGTCGTTAAATATAATTATGCAATGATTGATGGTCGTAATAATCGTAAACAGTTCTTTGTCTCCTGCCAAAGGTCAATGCAACTACAATTTACTCTATCAAAAGTACTTTTATCACACGTGAAACGACCAAAGAAAAGTTCAAATTGGAAAGTAAGAAAGTATACTTATTGTAGCGAATCGATTGTACATACAAGCACGTCGACATTGTAATTATTAAGTGAAGGACTAACTTCAGCAAACTCCATAGAAGAGTTTTAAAAAGGATTATTAAGCAATTTAATATTAATTAAAACTTTCTTCCAATAACGTGCTGTCGGGATTATATTTGTAATACCTCTGGTGACGCGACACGTGTATGGTGCAACATCTTTTTAAGCTCAGTTTACGCTAGAGATCCGGCCTGAATTTGCTCGGTGCTATAGCTATTCGAAAATTGGATCACTAACGCCCTTACCAATAAACGCATTGTTATTTATACAACGGTTATTACAGGTCTACTTGAACTGGTTATTCCGTATTTGACATACAACTGACAAGTTAAGTTGAGCTTTGTGTATCTTCGAAATAGCAATTCCGCCATTATTAGTAAGGCCCTTAGTATTAAATGAGAAAAGAAACCCGGGATATGCTTTGGTGGACGTCACTGGGCTGACGTGATGATGATGACGTATATTAGTGGTAATGTGTTTGACTCATGCTGGGTAGGTACCAACCATATTCCGAAAACTTCAGGCACCAGCGAAGCACCATTCGTCAAGTGAAAACGTGTCTAATGTACTATAATTATGTACGTCCTTGATGGGTCTACAAAAGCACTTATTTTCAACTAATTATATAAACAAATTATAACTTGGAAGTAATTACTTCAGAAATTTTCTTCTCTTCTACCTATAGATGTTAGTTTATGTTATAACTTCTCAGAGACGTAAACAGAAAAGACATGATGACCACATTTAGCCTATCCATAGTGCAATAATATTAAAACAAATAAATACTCAATCGGTACAAACAAGCTGGCTTATAAAGAACTCTGCAGTAGCCGTCCTTCAAACGTTCAATTTCCGCCACAGTTCAGAAATTCGTTAAATTTTCCTCACTTCACACAAAGCAAAGTGATGGTCTGCGCTACTACTACAAATCTTCAGAAAGTTATCCTAGTACTATAAAATCGTTAGCTACCAAAGTTGTGTGGGTCATGATACGATGGTTTGTATAATCCAAAGCCAATTCAGACTTTGAACTTCGAAAGGGAAATATCATATAAATAATAACTAAACGTATGGCGTCTTCTTGCTAGTGATGTTCCACTTCCGTCGCAAGTGTTTCCACTATCGATTGCTTTCAACGATTTATTCTCGTTTCTGTCTTTTAGATGTGTGTTTATGAACGCTCTAGTTGCTTTGAAATAGTAAAATTTTTGTCTGCTATTGAATCGTGTTTAGTGTTAGCGTGAGTTAATACATTTCGAACGGGTATGGTACAGTGGTTATATCACTCGACTTGCAACTAGAAGATTGTAAGCTAGATTTAGAGCTCCATGAGTTCTTATACTTGAAGTCTATGATGATGTGGTCTATCTATCTGATGTGGTTGAAACGAAATTGTAGTTTTTTTTTTCAATTTCCAAAAGTACGAATAATTTTGATAATTACTCATAAACCATTATCAGTGGACGCTTTTTATGGTCCAATATTGAAAGAATGTTTTGGCGAGCTTTTAGCCATCTTCATTGTGAAAAATTTAACAAAGAACGTAGTTCCTTAATAATACACTTTGCAGCTTATTTTTATGTTACACGTGTCATATTATACTTAGGTTAAAATCAAGTTTTCGTATTTTTTTCTTACCCAAATCTGCGAAAAATATTAGCTTGAAAATGTTGAAGAATTACGAACACTCAAAAAGGTTCGGGGATTAGAGACGTGTTTATGTTATGAAGAGGTGTATGTACACTTAAAGAAATTATTTGCGTTACTACAATGTTAGCTTGATAAATCAAGTATTAGCTTGGTAAATGCATTAGAATTAGTGTTATTATTGTACAAGGATTGTTTCTGACATAGCTTTTTCTTAAAAGACTTCAAGCGCCTCAAGGCATATCAAACTGTGCAATTTGAAAGAAAATAGCATCAATTTCTTTTGCATTTATTTTCATACACGTGAATTGGATACGGTTTCTTACAAATTGCCTACGTTATAGACACAAAGGATTCTGTAAAAATAACAGATCCTTTCCAGTGCGTAGGTATTTTACAGAATGTTTAGAAATTGCTGTAGAAAATTCGCTGGTCATCGAATGACTAGTAACTTTCCATACAGTACCATTTATTTCTGGAAGCAGAAGCCATTTTCTCATGGCTTTGAGTAGGAGCAGAGTCAGGTGTCGCAGTTGCCCATATTTCGTCTTTTCAATGAACTAACGAGAGGCTGTGAGAGCTATAGCTTCACTAGCTAACACCATCCCTGTATTCCAAATTGAACGTTCAGAACGCAGACTGCGGGCACTTTTAAGCAGCTTTTCCGTTCTACCGGAGGTGCCTGTATTTCGTTTGCAATGTTCTACGGTAGTGTACCTGGATGATTGATTTGTTGAGCCTCAGAATAAGTCGACCTTTACAAATGAAGGTATAGTTGAAAGAAAATCGGACCTCCATCTGGGAACGTAAGAAGCTTTTCTCTCCATTATAGAGGGGAAAATGACATGTTTTCGTCCTTTCTTATGTTATTAGGTATGTGTGTTCACCCGATTCGGAATCAATCCTTTTTACCAAATTGTGTTCACTAAACATTCTTATAGGTGAGACTTTTATCTATTAAATGATGTTCTTAAATTATACATTTCGTTGAAAATGTGGATTAGCATATGTTCCAATAAAATTCGTTTCCATGTGAAAGTACCACGATAATATCATTGTTACTTCTTAAGCTTGATCTTTACAATAGACTTAAGCAGGAAATATAATTGTAGGTACCCATGAGAGGCATGCCCAATATATATGACATTCCCTAATCCTGGGTCTTACGCCGCTCATTAGAAAAAAAATAGTAAGTATTTTCTGGAGTGTATTCGCCCGATGAATGTTCAAATAAAAATTCGTGACGCGGTGAACAATGGAATTTATTTTAAAACCACTGGAGAATAATATTTTAACAAAACCTAAAATTAGCATACCATTGTTGTCGTTATCGTTTTTGGAGAAATATGAATGTGTTTTCGTAGCAATGGCTACATTTAAAATAAAATAAGAATGAATGATGATGCAGCGCCCTCAGTTGTTTTCTCGAATTTATAAAGAGACTGAGATTCGACTATTGACAGGGTACAAATACCTATACTGTTATGATCCTTCTAATGGGATAAAAAACTTAAAGAAAAAAGAATCGACTTCAACCAGTAAAATTTTACATATATGTATGTATGTAGTTTTCTCATGGATGCCATTGTCGGAACTGAACCAAATTGGATCAAACAGGAAGCACCAGCTTTCAAATAAAAAAAACATCTAAATCTGTTCACCCAGGCGAAAGTTCTGAGGTAACAAACATAAAAAAATGAGAGAACTTCCTCCTTTTTTGAAGTCGGTTAATAACGGGAAAAAATAGAAAGAAAGAAAGCAAGAACATTTATTAACTACACAAAAAAAAACTAAATCCAAAAACGAAAAGCAAGTTATGAACAAAAATCTATAACCCGTTTAATGTGCTTCTGCCGAAGTCAAATGGCATCTCGCTCAAGGCATACACGCCCGCTGATTTTCAGCCAGTGCCAGATGTGACGGATGTTTGTAACTCTTTCACTAGAAAACTACTGATCGGGTTTCAATAAAGATTAAGCTTATATATATCGGAATCACACATAGGGACTACATATCCCGGATTTCCAAAACTGATTAAATTGCGTGTAACACCACGAAGGTACTACTAATTTGGAATAAAATGACATAAAGACAACGGAAATAATATAAGCGAATGAAGTCGCGTGGCGTCCAATTATAAATAAGTTACAACAATCCAATAGTCCCTGACATTTATTTTAAACGGTTTTTTATACCTACAGTAAAGACGAAATTGGTCCACGTTGATACAACATATTGTTTACTTGTTGTTGCGAACATTATTAACCTTAACATTATTATTATTTTATTAGGATAGTATTACTTGAAAGGCAAAAGTAAACATGCAATCCTGAATTTATTAGGAGTTGTTTTTTATTTACTCTATAATTTTGGTTCTATCCTTTGAAATATTTATGCAATACAATTCATTATTTCTATTCGAAATCGTTCTATTCTTCTTATGCACTCCGTTTTACTCGTATCTAATGATCGGCATAACTCTTTATTCCAATAACATAGAATGCACATTATGGCAAAGAAGTAGAAGAGCTTCATAATGCGCAGGAATTCCTAGATTAAAGTATTTTCTAGTTGAACAATTTAAAGTAAACCACGAATGAAAAAGAATTTCTATCGCGCTTCAACTAATATTATGGAATCAGTTTAAGATAACTCTGTTTTGTACACAGTAGAAAACTTTATGCGCATAATTAAATACTTATGTAATAAAATGTCATTTTATTTACACTTTATTTGTGCATCCACTTTTAGCTAAAAAGTTATAGGGACTCATATACAGTACAACATAAATTCTAACCCCCTTACCAATAAACGTGTTGTCACTTATACAGCGGTTATTACAGGTCTACTTGAACTGGTTATTCCGTATTTGACATACAACTGACAAGTTAAGTCGAGCTTTGTGTATCTACGAAATAGCAATTCCGCCATTATTAGTAAGGCCCTAAGTAAGTATATTATAAAGATGAAATATTTGTATTGTTTAAGGTCCGATAGATGCGAGTAAACTAAACAACTACAGCACGGATTTCAATAATTATTTTATCATGCTCCATTGAACATAATCCCTGAGTAACATAAGCTATTTTTTCATCGAAATTCCTACGGAAACGGAAGAGAAACGTGAGCAACACCGCGCCGCACAGCCAGTTTCTCTATAACGTGTATCATTTTATAAAATGCACAACGCGTGTTCCCGAGCGGTAAGTGAGGGGAACAAATTGGCAATACTGTGTTCGCGACACTTTGAAATTTTCAAGATGCATCTTCGTACGTAAGTCCCACAGTAAATTGCATTTTTCCGTTATGAAAACACACTGATTTTCTTTGTGTTTTTTCTTGCTGGCACTCTTAGTGTAAACACTTCAAATTCAGCGTTTTAAGATAAGTTCGAGGATAACTAAAGGCGTTTTCAGGGTCGTGAACGACCTTAAAATGGTAGATTTAGCTCGACAGCGATACCATCTTTTAGTTTTTTTATTGGATTCGGCCCCAATGCGTATAATACATTGTCTTCGTTACATTTTCCTTTTTCAAAGGAGTTTGATTTTCCATTTGACTGTATATGCTTTTTTATGTAACGGATAAGTTCATCGTTTATTAATAGATTTTGGTAAATCTTTTCTTTTTTTTTGTTGTCATATCTCAAAGGAGGTCCCATGATAAGGACGTCAGGGTTTGATGATGGCAGACACGATAAAAAGAGGGGAACTTAACCATATACAAAATATACTTCAAAATTATCTTCTCACTTTTATGGTATATTCATTATCTTTTACTCCAGTCCACAATAACCTCCTTACTTACTAGATATTTCAATTTTATTAACGAGAATAATCGAATATAATTAACGTATCCACATTAATAAAAATTCAAGGAAATTTCAAATGATTGAAAAATACAAAACACTGCGTAAAGTATACATTGTATAACTTTTTTATTAGTGAGGGAGTAATTAAATTACTTTTGATTATATTTTCCTTATTGAAATTGGCATTGTAATCGTGTAAATAAAATTTTAATAGGTACTTATTTAACTTATTCAGTTCGTAGACTTCACACGACTTTGTATTAGATCGCTAGTAACCACTCACTTTGTGGGTGGTTGAATGAAACATAATAATCACGACTTCTCAGAAGAATTATGATTAATATGAAATTAAAATTAAATTTTGTTTACAAGCAATCTCACTCTATATCTTTAAAAATGATTTGTTTTGTGAAATAAAAACTGTTGCCAATGAACCTCATTTGATAATAAGGTCTACCTAATTTGTCCATCTGAAATTGAAAAGCAGAAATGTCATGTAATTTATTCAATTACTAGTGGACGTCCCGCGATTTCATTCACATAGTTTCAGTAATGTATGCAAACTACAACACCCACTATATAGCAACGCGTCTCACAGGATCGGGACAAAAAGTATCCTATGTCCGTCTCCTGGTTGTACGCTACCGCGTCACCAATTTTCAGCCAAATCGGTTCATCTGTTCTGGAGTTATAAGTGGTGTAATTTACACGACTTTCTTTTATATATATAGATAATGTTTTTAATACATACACTTCTGAAATGATATTTTTTAGGTAGGTACGATAGATAATGCTTGAACATTATTGTTTTTTCAATCATCGAAAATCAGTAAACAAAACCTACTTACTTTCAGGACACTTGACACAGATAGTACTAATAGTAGGTCCCTGGAGATTCGCAACATATCAAATCACAACAATTCGATATGAATAATTCTGCGTAAACCAAACTCCACAATCGAAAACCACCAATTAAAATAATCCACTTATATCCCGGTGGAATTACAATCAGCGGAGTAATCATCGCTAATTGAACAATCATTTTCAACTGCATTCCGGGTTCTGCCACCCACTTCCATTAATTTTGGGTATAAAGGAATACTTGCCACACATAATTTTGCGGATTTACCGCAAAACAAAGAGAATTGTAACTTACGACAAAAGGTATAAGAGCTAATGGAATTGTTAAATAGTATAAAAGATTTTACTTTCTCAGATTAGTGGGGGGATGTCTGGAAAAAAATAGCCTCAACAATTGAACGAAATTGGACTTTGCCAAAAAATATTGCCTATTCTCCATTTTTACTGTACAAGACACAGACTGCCTGACAAGCACTAGTAGGCAGACATTTATGATATAGAGTGATCGGCAACAAAACAAAATGAAATGTCTATTCAACCCGCAGCAATGGCCCGTGACTTTACATAGGTAATCGATATATCGTTTACAGAGATAACTGACGTTTTAGTTATCAGTTATTCCGTACCTTATCATAACAATACTCCAAACACTGACTATTCAAAAGCACCGGAACACTGAAGTCAAACAATCGGAGACCTGTCTATAGATGCTCTTCGCTCACAACAATAGTTCTATAGAGCTGGAATTGACTACGATTCCAACGTGTAATAACCGTAGCCTTCCCATCTAATACAATAAACGATCGTAGCACATAATAGCACACATCGTCGTTCACAGATGACCAGGTAACTTCCTTAGTATACCCTAAGGCAATCAACATAATAATACTCCATTATTACTTTTGCCTCAAACGTACGGAATTTTCAACTCCCACGTGTGTCAAATTATATTTGCCGTGTGTAGTTTTCCGCGTGCGCCTCGGCGTACAGAGTTCATGGCGTCAACTCGGGAGGAAACGGAAGCGCCCGCTGAGTAGGTAACTATTAACAAAGTTTCAGATGATACTTGTTCGGACACCTTCAGCTACCTCTAGGCTACGTCACTTCCTCGCATGGGAGCGCTACTAGTGTAAAACAGTGGACGGTAATCCCGTGCAATAAGGCGAGTGCTTTGTTGTTTAATTACAGTAACTTTATGAAAGGTGGACGTGCCCGTTTGGAGTTTACACTCCAGAGGCGTGAGTTACAGGTCAGAAAACAGTTTTCTCTCAAGGTTTTGATGTAGGTGCGACATAATAGGAATATTATTCTGCACAAGCTTGCGTCTAATAGTTTCCATTTTCCATAGTTAAAAGTTAACTGAAGTTTGAGTTAAATAATTCGACTAATGGATTCATCTATAATATTTTGCATTCCTACTTCGCATAAAGGCGTGAGAATGTAGTAACTTGTAATGCATAACAATAACCAAAAATCGGAAGATTTTCACTAAACTAAAATATTTCGTTTAATTTAGAAGAGAAAAGTTGGCTTAAAACGTCGACATAAAAATTAATGCTGAAAGTTAGCGTGCGGCACCGAGCCAGAAAATTTTACTGTATCAATATTCCGAAAGCCTTAATGGCGTAAAGTTTGTTTCACAAACGACTTTTCAATAAGTAGATACACCCTACTTGAGGTTCAAATTCTGCTAGCTCGCGGTCCATGAAGAGAAACTTTCTTCCCTGTTTATATTTTCATCTCAATATATTCCGAGGAAACAGTTATACACTGCGACACTTTGGATTTATATCATCCGGGCTCATTTTCCTTTATTTTGCACATAAAATATTCATCATGCTTCTGCATTATATTAAACTGTATGAAACGTTTAAATCACTAGACTTTGCGGGTTATTTATATAAAAGCCGACTAAGATTCTAGCTGCAGATTCATTTTATGAAACAGCAGCCGCGCTCTGAATTAAAACAATTGGGTTATTAAAATTATCCAGCGTAGCGTGGCGGCAGTAGAGTGAGCTTTTCTAACCACCGTGAATACTCGTGTACAAGGGGTACGCAATGACATCTTAAAGAAAAGCAATTTGTCTTGGCTATCTCGTCCACTACATTTCTTTGGCCACTTATCTCGCCTATAGTTTCGTTGATGAAATGCCTTCGTCGCTTGTCAGCGAAAGTCTCCCTTCGGCCCTTCTCTACGGGACTTAACTTTATACAACAATGTGCTGTTATTTCAAGAGTACAACGACCTAAACACTTTAATTGAGGAAGTTGTGGCAACACACAACTGTTTCGTCATGACAGGAATTGAGATGGGTTTCCAATTCGAGAGTATTTTTGAAAGCCTGAATATATCGCCAAAGAAAATAAGTCGTATGTATTTCTGTTTCAATTGATAACTAGAACAGAATGCCAATGGGGGTTTTGTTCTTTTTATTTGTTTCAGAACGGTACTGTAGAATCGTTTGCATCGTTTGAATCGTTTGCAATTCAACAAAAAGGAGTCCGACCGAGCGTGGATGCCACTCTGCCAACTTTGCCGAAGCTGGAATGAAAACTGGTATCGAACTTCGCGGGGCTCAATCCTCTCTTCCGGCACAAGTTTTGGGAAGCAGCGTAATGCAAATCATTTCGGTGTTCGGAAAACTTAGAGAGATTTACCGTGACCGTGAGTCGACCCTTATGTCGAATGAACCTGTTTTGTATACGTAATCGCCATCTTCAAACACCTTTTGTTCTTCTTTTTGTGGACGGAAAAACTGACAACTTTGAAACAATATTATAATGCACTTATAAGCGCAACTGTTTATTCACGTGGAACAAAATATTTTACATCTTAAGCAGAAAGACTTTCAAGAAAGGTATATAATATTGTTACGAGAGCGAAACCAATCATTATTATTTTATCCTTCATTCGTGAAGGAATTTCACATTTAATGGTATTCGTACCATTCCATGTTTGAAACTCGCCGAAAGTCCTTTGAGGGTAATGAATAAGAATGGTGCCATTGAAGCGTTAAGAAATCATTGCCCGTTTGTTTTATTTCCCGGGCCCTTCATTACTGCACCTGAAATTTGACAGGATAGAAAACTTTATCACACTTCCTATGATCCCTCACATTCTGTTCAACTGACAATGACTAGTGTGAAATCCAGTGGAGCGCGAAGTTGAGAAGGCTTCGCCTTCGATCCGGCACGGTGGCAGGAGCCGGCCACGAGCACGCATCACCGCACCCGCCGGCATTGACTTAACTAAGATATACGTGTAATATACGAGCACGTAAACCGTTGCATACAATGTCAATGGCTTAATTTACTGTCGTATTAAAACCAGCAATGGTTTCGGATATAAATATTGAACACAAAGTGTAGCTATAGTAGGCTTAGACGTTTGTATTCTACTATGCGGATCAGAGTGGCGACGGCGGCGGCGCCCCGACCACTTCACCGCAGTAATCTGAAACCTAACTCTATACCTAACTGAGCAACACAGGCCAGCTCTACAAGGTCTCCCTCCGCACTGTGTTTCTAACTATTCAGAGATCAGTAAAAACAAAGTGGTTGATATATTCGCGTCGGATGACACAGACAAAGAGAAAATAGTTCTTATTCCTCTGTACCGACTGACCACACTCGAAATGGAGGAGGACTAGTCGTGCTCAATGTTTACATAGCGCGCCATTTTAACGAACGCTCGATTTTGTCCTGTTTCATAGTTCGTTAATAGAGTGTTGAAAAATTACGTTGGGTAGACTGAGAGTGATTTATAGTCAGGTCCTTCAGTAATAAGCGTATAAAAAATAACGTACGAATATTCACGTATGTTTTCCTAATTTGTTCAGCGAAGGAGTTACTCAGGCAGCCTCCCTTTATTTAACGTAGAGTGATAGACAGGCAAGTTCGAATATTTTACATAAAAAGACACTTTCTTTAGTTATTTCAAAGAAAGGTGGACATTCAGCTTTTTGAAATGGTTCTTTTACAATTTATTCTGTATGAAGAGGGTACAGCAGCTGCCGTGCCCTACTTTGAGAAAAGCTAAACAAAACTTATACCCACATCTTTTCAGGGAGAGGCTATTCAATAGCTATTCACGAAAATGCCTTGTTGTATGTGGACTTTAAGGTATTGTTGCGACGAATTTCAAAAAATATAATTTAATTCACCATAACAATAAGAAAAGAATACAGCGACTAATGGGTAGTTATTATTATATCTCGTTTACAATATTATCTTGTTCTTTTATCTATATTTTAGATGGGATGATGGCAAAGTTAAGATACTTTAACTTTAAAGATACTTATATAGACTTCAACCAGTAAATTATCGGAACTTAACCAAATTTACAACCATACGGGGGGCATCAGTTTTCAAATAAAAAAAGAATTATCCAAATAGGTTCACTCAGTCAAACGGTTTGAGGTAAGAAACACAAAAAAACCGTTGAATTGAGAACCTTATATCAAGTATTTTAGAAAGTACCTAGCTAATGTAAGTGGAAAAGCCCGTAAGAGTAGGCAACTTCGTACGTTCACTGGTCAAATCAATGAGGACCTGGAGAGAGGGCGTGTTGAAAACACAATAAACCGAGAATGTGTGTAAAGATTAATGAGTGCGGAAAAGGCAAAAGAGGTGTGTCGGGATCGTACCAAGTGGAGATCGATTGTCTCGGCCCCTTCTGGGACAAGCGTGACGTTTATGTATAAAATCCACACAAATTTTACCCACCCGGGTGTAAAATGGAATTTATTTAAATTCACGTATTTTTATTTAAGCTCACGTTCATTTTCTAAAACAAGGATCAATACTCAAGAGTCACTTGAACAGATATCTGATTTGAGATGCTTAAGGAGAGTTTCAGAGTACAGGTCTGAGTAAAAGTAAAAATCGTCAGGTAATCATGTGGACCCAAAAGGGTACATAAAAATACTCGGGTTACGACGATAACCGTGTTAGAAATGTCACGGGATATTATACATTTCCAACATTTTTGAAAAGGCCCCGAAAAAAACCGTGTGCAAATGGAAGTTCTGAGAATCGGCCAACATCAATTTTTGTTGCCTAGCTGTATTATTTACAATACACGACGTACATAGGCGACCTCTGGTGTGCAAAAAGGATTATTGGACTATCGTTTGGGCGTACTACCAATATCCTTACTATAGCAGAACCAACGTTAGCCTGGGCAGTAACAAAGTATTTCAGGTCTTAATTAATTATTTTTTATCCCAATACCCACCCAACATTCGTATCTATTAGTCAACGTCGTCGGTCCATAGTAATATGGGTCAATTCTCGATAGAGGCTTCTCTACATGATATCACGAAGGACCCCCGTTAATCTTATTGAATACTATTTAGGTTCTTAGCTTTGTCTTGCCATTCACTAGTGAATAAGGAGATATTAGATATACAAATCGCCCACTTGCCCCAATTTTCCACCATCTATCACGACTTCACAATCTGTTTCAATCTCTCTCTCTACGACTGGTCCCTCTGACGGACGCCATTATACGTAAAACGACCCCATTTATATGGTAAGGACCTATGTTAGCATTTTATTCGTGGAAACCTAAAAAATATAGAGGTATAGTTAGGATGACTGTATTTTTCCCTATAGATAACTATAATAAGCCCAAAATCCTAATGCGGTGGACAACACCTTTCGGGTAGGCAATAGAAAGGCACTTGCCTCTGCTTACCCCGTTTTAGGACAAAAAAGTGTGATTTTTAATTTTTATTATTAACAAAAAAATGTGTTACAAACCCAAGCTTCTTCGTGACAACTGCGAACGTTTTAACAAATACTTGATATTTTTTTGTCACAGGGTGGTTTACGAAGCAAAATGAATATTTTATGGAGTTCACAATCGAATATAGATTTACGCCCGAATATCGGAATTGAGTTGGCTATATTTCTGTATTTGTTTTCTTTTCGTTTCAGTTTCTTTGAAAAATTAAACAGCCATTGACTCAATGGAGAGAGTAAACAAGACAATAATGTTTAGTTATCAAGAAGCAACTGATATGCTGCGAATAAATGGAACTTTCCCTGAAAAAAACTTTTGATCTGATGACTACTTAGTACACACACAAGTAATTAATACAATCAGCACAACAATAATTACGTCAGTAAGAATGTGCTGGTCTAACAGCTGGAACAAAACTTTCCGTACAATAAAATTATTCCAAAGGTCGACACTTCCTACTTAGACGAGAAAAAATCAACGTTTATGACTTTGTTTTACGACTTGCAAACGAATTTCAACTTTATGGTTGGCCACTTCCATAAGTGGTAGGTAATAAAATTACTTTTTACATAGTACCTATGATATAAGGGACAGGTTTCACTATAGTCAACTTATTTGATTGCACATTTGACAATGTTACGTAGGTATCTTAAACATGTTAATAGTTTACGAAATCAGAGGGGCATCAGGCATCAATGAGATGATGGATGGCATAACATGAAATGAAGGTGTGCAATAGGTCTAGATATTGACGTAAACTATGATATTAATGTCGGCACCTACTTATTAGGGTAACGGCTGATGGATGAACAAAAATTAGCGAAAGAGAAATTGTAAAAAATAATAGAGAAGGCGTGAAGTACACACATCAAAAGTGTCTAGGGATCAAGAACATTTTTAGCTCTAAAAAAACTAATTTATTTAAATCAAATCTAATCTTCTGGATTGGTCTCCTACCTAATTCCCCATGCCTGTATCAATGACTTATCACCACATTTTGAATAAATTATGAATTAATTCAGTTCTTGTAAAATATATTCTTGATTGCAATCTTCTAAAATGTACTTGATCCCTAGACACTTTTGATGTGTGTATATTTTTTTATACGAGTACTTTAGTTCTGTCTACTTCAGGAATTAGGTGAATACCTAAGTAGATACCTACGCTGAGAAAATGAAAGCAATTTACACCGGTTACAGGTACTTACATATATCTCAAAGTCTCACATACCAACACAATTGGCTCAATAACATTAATTAAAACAGCCGTAAAACCAAACAAACATTCTAATATTAGCCTACAGTCAATAAATAACCTGCGAAGCGTAATGCACCGAATAAAACTGGGTAGCGTACTAAATGCTTACTAAATACCGACGTAGTGGAAATAGGTTAGGTGGGTACAGTCCGTACAGTCAAAGTTCGTAATCTAAGTTGAAACTCGTACGAATGTCATTAGACATAAGGTTAATTTTCAGTTATCACAATAAAACAACTCTACTCAAAACTAATAGACAACTTTCTTAATCGACTGTACGCCACTATACAGACACTATATGACTATGGTCTCGATTCCGCCTCGCTTTTTTTACTCAGCAATTGCTAGCAATTTCAATGATATACTTATTCTCCTGAACGAAGTTGTTTTTTCTTGGAAAGTTTGTGTGACCATACATTTTGTAGTAAATGTTGGATAAGAAACGATAATTTAAACAAGTTTTAAAATATATCAGTCACAAAAACAACTACATTGATGGAATCGCTATAATTTTCTGAGTTGAACAAGACTTGTTAGACTGTACAATACCATCTACCGTGACGACTGGCGACACAGTTCGAGTGCCTGATCTAGATAAGTACGTACCTAGCTATGATACGAGATTCAGGTTATGTGTAAACGAAACAGGTGGAATCCTCAACCCTTTACATTGTTTACACTCCAATGAGGGTAATTTTCAAACGAATATGAAATTATTTTTGGGATAAAGAGCATCAATTGAATTTAATTTATCAGAATCATTACTCGTTGAAATCCTCTGCGGATTGTTTTTGACCAAAGGATTATCCACTTACTTGCTTGTTTATGACGGTAGAGCAAAGTTGATCCATGTGTAATGAGCACATAAATAAACATGAATTCATGTGAAACAACCGGACGATTTCCCAGCAAATCTCAGTAGAAGTTGGATTAAGAGGTCAATATGAACGTCTGTCCTTATTAGATGAGTGCTTTAGCCTGCATTAACATCCATAAATTGTAGTATTTAATTTTTATTAAACATCTTTTAAAAACCGTTTACTATACTGAGTGTAAAAAGACTTGGAGCAACGGTCTTAGAAATGTTGTTGGGCTCGTTTCTAAGAGCATCGCTCGGGGTCTTGTTACACTCAATATACATACACTCACGTCTTTAATCCCCAAAAGGGGAGGATAGAACCATAAGATCACAAGACCCTTCCGCTACATTTAACATAACGAGTTAAGTATGTTAATTTGGGTTGTGTACTAGTTGGTAGTTCAAAAAATGAATTGAATAAACCTAAATATCCAGATTAGAAAGGAAATTACTTTAACCATTGGAAGCGTAATTCTATTGCAGATTTTTACTAGAATATTTGCATTGATTAAAATTTCAATCCTCATGTGAATTCTTAGGAGATATGCGTAAACACGTGCCAGATTGTTATTGTTATATGAAAGATATAGCTATCCAATTCAGTATAGAAGTATGAAAATGTGCGGAAAAAGTAATATCTAAAGAAACATTATAAAAATGAACAAAGCAACAAGTATTTTATTTTCCTTTGAACAATTTTGTCATTCTGTGCTTCTTCAATTCCTGATTCTGATGAAAAATATCTGGTTTTACTCTTTTCAAAAATAAGGAAATGAAAATGTGTTTTTGTCTTTGAAATGTGTTTTTTTCCGTAAAGATTATCCTGAGCGTTTTTAGTACTCTCTATAGTTATATTTTTCAGGCCTGGTAATACAGGTTCGGTCTTAAGCCAGGCTGTGTGCGATTTTAATCAAAATTTGCTTACACTTGTTTGGTTTTAATTTGTGAGATCTGCCTTTGCAGACCCATAAGGGAATTTAAGATCCCAAAACCCTCATTTCCGAGATTAATGTTATTGTATACTGTATCCTCCAATTTTATATCCTATTATAGAAATTGCTTAGGAAATGTACATTGTGTTTATGCTTTTCATACCATTTTCTCCTTACCGCAATCGGATTAAAACGAATATATTCATGGATATGCAAATGACCGCAAGAAATTATTATAATTTTTAAATAAGCTCTACCTGTTATAGCTAAATTGTAAATAAGTGAAGATCCGAACAAATACTAGAAACGCGAACGTTTGGATATTTGTTACTCTGTCATGCCTAAATCACTGAACGGATTTCAATGAAACTTTACAATAATAACTTATAAGTTCCTAAGTATTATCTATGTACTTATATTCCGATGTATATAGCGGATATAATATTATTGCAAACGTGTCTCCAGAAATACACTGAATACACTAGATTACGTTTAGAAGTTTAATCTAAGTAAAAATAAAATAAATAAAAAAAATAAATACACTTCACGCCTTTAATCCCAAAGAGGGGTAGGCAGAGGCACTTGCTAAAGCAAGTACCCACGGTTCACCAAGCGTATTTAACCCAACGTGACAGGGGGTGAGCCCATTCGCCGTTATAGGGTTCACACACCTTGTGGTGTGCGGGTTTCATCACGATGTTGTCCTTCACCGTACGAGTGTTGTGTTGCGTACATAGGCTCTGAAAAAGAGTCCCATTGGTACACGTCCAGTAGCCGGACTCGAACCCGGGACCTCCCGGTCACAAGTCAAGTATCCGACCAACTGGACCACAGACGCTCTTTTTATGTTTTACTTTTTGAATAATGGCTTAGAATAACGCGAAGCCTGCACTTTGTGGGTACCAGTCGCGCCACTAGATACACAAAACTAAGTATACCTATCCTTTGTTGCTTTCCCTACTTCTCTTTTATGTACAAGATAGGACTCGGTACCTCAATTCTGTTCTTTGTTCAATGTAATGTGCTTTGTATAAATAAACTTATTTCATTTTATTTTATTTGAAAGTATCCAATAAATCTGTAACCTATGTTATACAAACATATTTTTCCTCACAAGCTTTCTGAGTTTTATTCATCGTGTCGTGTCTGTTTTATTTTATTATACTGTCGAGTTTGTTTTATTGTTACGAATGACAACGGGAATTTCGGGAATTTATTTCTTAGTGCACCTAATATTTTTTTCCGTACGTCCACATGCGATTAAAAACATATCCCGTCACGTTAAGTACAGAAAAATGCCTAATAGAGTGTAGAGGTATACGTCATGTATGACTCGTGAACGTATTCCAAAAGGTTCCTGTGAGTCATATACGACTCATTGCACAGAGAATTTGTTAAAGCACACCAGTAAGCTAAAATAGCCGATCAAAGAACAAAAACCATGAATTAAATTTTCAGAAATACGAATTGAAGAATCTGCACTGAGAACTCCAATTAATTTATAATATTATTACGTACTGTTAAAGTTGGAAATAATTGTGACAACGAATGAAGCAATAAGTGTTAAGTTTAAAAAAAAATAAAGTGTTCCAATTGTTTAGAATCAATTAAGTAGGTCAATTGAAATAATTTCATCTGTGATTTAATAAAAAAAAAGTGAATTGAATTAGTGCTAAAAGTGAAAATAATTTTGACTAAATAAAACAAAGTCGAGTGTCTTTTTAAAAAAGAAAAAGTTTTCAAACTTGACCAAGAAAATGGCGTTCGCAGCAGCTCGAATGATCCTGAAGGACAAACGCAGGAAGGCTTCGAAGGAAGACTTCAGAGACCCAAGGAATAGAAGCAAGGTAAATATAAAATAAGGGGAAAAAATGTTGAAATAATAACTACCTTACCCTATACCTACAAACCTTGTTTTTGTAATATTATTCTACAGAATAATATTACAAAAACAAGTTTATATCAAAAGGATGACAAGGGTATAGAAATCGTGCCTTGAAATAATGCAAAAATAAATTGATTTACTTATGTACTTTTTCCCAAAGAGGAGATAAAACATCATGCTTGATTCAATTCAGAGATCTTAACAATTTCAAAGCAGTATCTAAACACATCAAAAGTATCTAGGGATCAAGTACGTTTTAGAAGATTGCAATCAAGAATATATTTTACAAAAACTGAATTGATTCATAATTTATTCAAAATGTGGTGATAAGTTATTGATACAGGCATGGGGAATTGGGTAGGAGACCAACCCAGAAGATTAGATTTGATTTAAATAAATTAGATTTTTTTAGAGCTACAAATGTTCTTGATCCTTAGACACTTTTGATGTGTGTACTAACTAGGAAGGCAACCTAGTAACAAAACATTCATTGAAACTATTGTGTATTCTAAAGTCAACAAAAAGTAATCTACAGAGTTTTTATCCTGTAGCAAGACCTACAAATGAATTTTATAAAGTTGAAAGCATTAGATTGTCCTTCAAAATCTGCACAAAGACTTTGTTGCTGAATAAACATTGTGATAAAGCAAGTGCCTTCAAAGAACACAAAGTGGACCTGTCACATACATGTAAGTAGATTTATTTCCCTTCCTTATCTCGGACAGAGAATATCGGACCAAATCAGATATCGACGTGCCAAATTCACCAGCTTTAATGCAGCCGTCTCTTTCCTTTCAAGGGCAATAGAGAGGGTGAAATGTATAGGGGAAATTCTCACAAAATGGCATTGGGTATATGCCCCGACCCAGTTGCGGGCAGTTTTTTTATTTCATAAAGAACAGGAAAGTCCGTGTTTCATTTTTTATCGGCGAACATAACGGCGAGATTTCCTAAGCGATATAAACATTATTTGAAGGCTACCAGTTGGGGATAGCGCAATGAATAATTTGGACTTTCGGCCTTTGGAATAGTTCATGGGTTTTATTACTATTATTAGTGGAGTGTAATTTAGGTATTATTAGATTTTACGTAACTAAAAATAATACTTTCTTATTAATTATTGGTGACCTGGTTTTAGATTTTAGAGTCAACTTAGCCCACTTATTTTAGGCCGGTGGCTACAAAACAGGGACAAACCCACCACCACCAAAGCCCTAATTGCCTCTCGGCGTGCGGACAATTCTTTAGAAACGTGCGCGTCTACTTGCTTTTGCCTCTTTTCAACGTACACGTTTTACTTGACTCCATACAAATATTGTCCATCCCTGTTTTGTAGCCAGCCCGGGGGCTGCATTGGCAACATACCTTTCATTTTGTATTCGACTCGGTCTGAAATGAACTAAGTGTGCTGTTAATAACAAGAAAAAGGAATAAGCGTTCCGCAATAGACTGAACTGCGTAGAAAACCATCATTAAAGCTTGCCGTACGTGCGTTCCTATAAGCGATTTAAAGGAATAAACTCAGCCCAATGTTAGAGCGATGTATGAGTAGACCGAGTCGACTACAAAATGAAAACGTATGTGGTCGATAGATAGTAAGAGTTGACGCTGAAATCAAATTTTCAGAACGCACTAATTCAGAAGACTAGCTTTTAAGGTAGTTTCTAAACTTAGTAGGAGGATATTTTTCGTATCTATTTTATACAAACAGTATAAAGTAGATATTCTCGTAAACATAATCCGAGTATGAACTCCGCCCAGGCCTCGTATCATGAGGTCTTATAGTAAAATTGTTCTCACCGTGTGAAAGAGACAGCGCTAGATGAGTGGCATAGCGCTGTCACTCTCGCTCAGCGCATGCAATATTATTCTAATACTTCTTGGTAAGGGGCTTGTAGTAAACCATTTATAACTAGATACTTTCAGGAGACGAAGATTTTCTTTTAAAACCTAAATATCAATGCCATAGAGGTATTAACCCTTAGATATCTTGTAACTCAATTCAATTTGAGTTAACTTTTTCAAAAATACATTTTGTTTTAAATGGAACGTTGTTGAATCATGCTATTAATAATCTTATCGAGTACTTTAAAATACTATTTAATTTTTGTGTCGGGTATCATGGAGCGATTTTTTATTGTCTTTTTCTTGATGCTCGTGATGAGGTAATCTGAAGCTTTTCTTTGATTATATTGCGCTGTGATACCCTTCGATACAAATAATAATAAGTGAAATGTATGGGTGCGTTTCATTAGTAAGTGATTTAAAAAAATCGATACCACAACATTCGATAATACGATATGACTTGTGTAAACATGCTCCAATGATGTCTCAGTGGTTCGTTCCCACCAGTTACATAACGGAATCGTAACTACATAAATGAGACTAGTGGGAATAAACCTTTATAATGTGAGATGTTCAACATAAGCATATTGATTTTTAACCCTTCCGTGACCGATTTCAAAACCAAAAATTATTTCTTATGTATTTTTTATTTATTTCTATTTATATTAATTATTATGTATTTTCAGAAGACACAAACAAAACCTACCTACATGTGTTAACAGTGTACACTATGAAACAATGAACACTGGGCTGATTGTGATTTTAGATAGCCGGGTTCCCAATATTCTGATTAACACAGCTATTGTCCATGAAATTAACTATGAATCGAAATAATTTTCTTTGTATTTCGCAACGCACTTGCTAGATGGCGCTGCTTAAACAGGTAGCAAAAGCACATGGTAACGGCCACTTCGAACAAATGAAAATCAAAGTTAAAGCATTGGAATTAAAGTTTAAAATGCATTATTTCTACCTGAGTTGCATTCATGCGAAGTCATTAGCATTATTACTATGTGCTTCTGCAAGTAAGTACTAAAAGAAAAAAAAAACAGAAAGTCAAATGCGCCATTTTTTTTTTTAGTAAAAAATATTCTTCGTCCTGTTTTTACTTACTACTAATATCAATATCAGGTTATATGAACAAAATATGAGCACAAAAGTACAACTCTGATTTTTAATTCACTGCCATTTTGGGATGTCATTACAATGAATGGCTTTTGCTACAGGAAACTTCCCTAAAATCTTTTAAAATATCCTTTTTGAACTCGCATCAACCAATGGCCAATAAAACTTGGAATGTCAAATTGACATTTTCAGAGAGATAAAATGTTTGTTATTTTTTGTGGCAGGAAATTATAACTTAGGGTACCTATAGTAGAAAAGGGTTAAAAAATCTATGGAAAGTTGATTTATTATGGATAGTATTTAAACGTGCATCAAAAAAGTCTAACCTAACCTAACCAAAATACTGACTTAGCCACAAAATTACTGATTCCGTCACCTAATAAATACTTTGCTGCTCAATTAGTAATTTTGCTGCACAACTTAGTAGTTTTAGGCGCTCAACTTATTATATTACATTTATTATTAGGTAGGTAAAAACTTATAACATCAACAATTTTAAGTTTCGTCACGTGGGCAGTTAGCTGTAGAATGTGGGAACCAGGCACAGGTAGGTACATGTATAAGTGTGCTCTATGTTTGCTTTGATTGTTTAAAAATATGCCCTGTTATAATATACCCAAAGTTCAAAGTAAGTTACAGGGTCAAAAAGGTTTGAAACGATTTAAGGGATTACCAACTTTCCACGCTCACTCTGCTTTCTAAATAAATCAGATCTTAAATATGTAAATAATTATTTGTGTATCTGTGTATTATTTTCATGTTTCACAGAAATTTCAACGATAACAATATTATTGCTTGCAAATATTTCTGTGTGTGTGTTTCTGGTAAAGGATTCGATATTTTTGTCGAATTACCTTAAAACATCTACAAGGTCAGAATATCGAATCCGTTACCAAATGACTATGCATTATTATGATATTATGTATGTTTCCCGACCAAAAGATTTCTCCGCGGCCTCTCTATCTCTCTGTTTTCTTCTTCTCTTCTCTCTCTCGCACCAAGCACTCTACCCTATTTACTATGCAAACTTTTTTATTTTTCGCAATAAAGTAAAACAAATTTACTGCTGCAGTCGCGTGAATTTTGATTCGACGGACGAGAGAGCTGACAGCGCCGTGAGGGAATCTGATTGGCCAGCCTTGTCGCTTGGAAAAAAGGGATTCGTTGGTATGACATTTCTTTTCCTGTGATAATGTTGGGGATCTCAATAAGAAGGCGCTGCTCAAAAGATTATCGATAACAAATCCTTTCAGCATCTTGTCTCGATTATTCTTTGAAAAGACATTTTACAAAGAACCAAAATGATGAGATTCTACAGATACTTGCCAAAGGGAAAATAATTCACTTTTCAGAATGTCGTTTAACATCATCTCATGACTATCCAAGTAGACATCAATATTCAAAATATAATTGCATTGATTCCGAGACAATAGGATTTTGGATGGTCCTTGGCTATTATAATTAATTCCCCTATTAAAGACCACTTAGGAACTGCGAAGTTCGAATAAGTTGAAGTTCTTGAAGCTTAACGATTGTTGGCTTAAAGAGGATGACTATCATACGTGCATAACGAATTTAACTTCATCAGGCAAACGATGGTAACAAGTAAAGATTTTGCTAATGAAGAATACAACATACTTTCCATCAAGACGTCTCCACTCAGCATCTTCTAAATTTGTAGCAGAAATCTGTCATACAAAATTGAAAGTGGATGATCAGTGGCTTATAGTATAAGATAGGCCAGCAAATACCAATAAAAGTGTGAAATAATGTGAAAATGTGCCCATTGAAAGAACGAGAAATAAAATGGGCGCCACAAAAAATCCTCACTGTAAAAACGTTTCAGACAACCATCTGTTTGAATTAGCCAACAATGGTATCCATTTCCCGAAGTGGTCGCTAATAGAGGGTAGATAATACAAAATAGGCTTCGTAGTTGGTAAATTGATAAAAAGTAACTAAAGCTTTTTGATGTGAAGTAATGTGATGACTCAACAGCAAAATTTCACGACATGATATTCCATTTGTTGAGTCACGATAGGCTAAGGATTTTTCCTTTAAGAATTTTGGCACCAATTTGAAGATATATTAAGAAAAATTCAGTACCTATATAATTAAAGGTGAATTTCCGTTTTATCCTTGTAGAACTATTCACGTACTCTTGTGGTGGGTAACACTATATACAATTGACAGCTTCGTATTGTTTTACGGTAATCGTCCCAAAATCAGGCCAAGTAACCAGGCAAACGAATATCGATCTTATGGCAAATGAAAGTATTGAAAAGCGAAACCCTTTTTCCATGCGACAGGCAACCAGTCGGGTGCGCAATGTGTCGGTGTATTGGAAATGTATGTCTCTCTTTCAGGCTCGCAGCGCCAGCACCAGTAGCTTTAGGAGTGTGAGTCAGGTATGATCTTCAGTAGACCATCATGCCTGGAACTGTGCCATTAAGTTTTAAATGATACCTTTACTTCGCTGATCACTTAAAACAAATATTTGGAGCACTAAACTTTTTGCCTCGCATAAAGATACTTAGTATATTTTAGCAATTACTGTTGAATCATAATGAATGACAATTTGGAGTTTGGTTCAAGCAGATCTTGGAGAGAAAAAACTCAAATGTTTTAGCATATTTTTTTCAAGAAATTGACACATTATCGGAGTCATCAGTCTTCTTAGGTGTCTTGACAAATGGAGTTAAGATAAACTAAAACGTAACCACCCTATTAGTGTTCTTAGTAGTCCACCGCTCAAAGAGAAAACAATTTCCCCACACAAACTTTTAAATCAAAGGATTCATGAAAAAAACACTAAACGTACTCTTAGTAGAGAAATTTTTCGTTCACTAACTTTAAATAAAAAATCTTCTGATCCGATCTCAACCAGTAAAATATTAATACTTTTTTCGTTTTCTCATGGAACTCAACCAAATTTAAAAGATACTAACCGGAAAGTACCAGATTTCAGACACCAGTCAAAAGTATACCAAAAAAAACCTTAAAATAGCAATTCGAGAACGTCCTACTTTTTCGAAGTCGGTAGAAAACCTGTCTATTATCATACGGATTCAGGCAGGAATCAGTTCAAACTTTTAATGGTTCCGAAACTTAATGGCACAGTTCGAAAATCACATTTCATTTCTTTTTTCTAGGTTACCTATTTAGTACAACATTTAGGTTCGCGTTGTAGGCCAGCTTTCATTGTTCGCTTTGCTTCTGCACATACTTTTCATACTCACTTTACTGCTAATACTTACTTGACATAACTACATATCTATTATTTTTTTATTTACAATAATTTATTTAGATTTTATACAAATATCTACACAGGTACTTTAGTATTCTGACCAAAATGACATCGTAATTTAAGAGCGAATTTAATTTAAAGCAAGTTTGACAATTATTATTTAAATGTTAAAGAATCTCTAATTACTTCAATTATTTTTAATAAGGAATTTTCCTTAACGTTTTTCTGACAGATTTTCGTGCGGAGAACTGTCATTACTGTCATACTTTCCAAACAAAATCTGTCAGAAAAACGTCAAAGGTAATTCCCCATTGAAATGGCTCGCATTTTGTGATCGCTGATTCTGACAGAAACTCTTTACAAGTACATTTTCACGCTGACACACTAAACGTAAGTATTTACAGGTAATGTACCTCTATTGTAAAGGTAAGAAGCCATACAAAGATAATCTCAATCTTCCACGAGATGATCTTGAGACGTGGTACGACAAAGATGTCGTAGGTATTTAAGAAAAATATATTCCACTATCTGAAAAATGACATGGAATAAATCATTCCCGGGTATATAGGCGCGAATATAATCAAAGACAAGCTCGAGCTTACCTATGTTATTTTACTCGACGTTTCGACGCAGTTGCATGCGTCGTGGTCACGAGTGGACATGTGGTCGAGCTTGTCTTTGGTTATATTCGCGCCCATATATCCGGTGAACAATATTGAGTTGTAATTTCTGTGCTCGTTTCTTTAAAAAACTATCAACCTACTACTGTTACCAATACGTACAAAAAATATGAATTAAAGGAAGGGTGATCATGATTACCTGTAGGCAAAAGGAACTACTTATAATTAAAAAGTAAACATCCAACAACTATCCTATCCTACTAATATTATAAACGTGAAAGTTTGTATGTGTGGATGGATGTTTGTCACTCTTTCACGCAAAAACTACTGAATGGATTTCAATTAAACTTTCCAATAATATAGCTTATACATGAGAATAACACATAGGCTACAATTTATAAAGATATTGTGACGAAATCGCGGGCACCAGCTAGTATGCCATATATTCTTATTCTGGTTCAAGTCGTTGACTGTAGAGTAAAGTTTTGGGTTTGACTGTTAGAATAAATCATGTTTCAAATAAAAAGAAATAAATACACTTCACGCCTTTAATCCCAAAGAGGGATAGGCAGAGACCTAGCTTAATGAACGCAAGTGCCCACGGTTCACCAAGCGTATTCTAACCCGAACGTGACAGGTGGGTGAGCCCATCGCCGTTTACGAGGTTCACAGCACCCTTGTGGGTGTGCGGGTTTCATCACATGTTGTCCTCACCTGAGCGTTGCGTACATAGGCTACTGAAAAAGAGTCCCATTGGTACACGTCCATTAGCCGGACTCGAACCCGGGACCTCCCGGTTACAAGTCAATGGTCCGACCAACTGGACCACAGACGCTTGATGTTTCAAATACACCCTCCACAGTTGCGGGTAGAATACAAGTATTTTAGATTTAAGAGGTTTCAATATAGCACTCTCACATAATTGATTTATTCTGAATAGGCTCTTAAGCCCCGGGCATTGATTTCGAGCTGGAATCGCCCTTCCACGACCATTACGGTCCAGTGATCCGGGGAGCGTTTACCTTGTTCCAGTTGGTTTTAATCATTGATCATGGTAAAGATGAAATAGCATAAACATCACTACATGGCGCTCATTTAATGCAACAACGCGATATCACAAAATGTGAAATGGTTGAAATAACAAACTTATTACTATTACTAAGGATTCTTTTCACAATAACAAAATATTATGAAATATCTCGTTGTTGCATTAAATGAGCGATAGTATAAAACAAAGTCGCTTCCCACTGTCTGTCCTTGTGTATGCTTATATCT
>SJJU01070648.1:0-21006 GCA_012932125.1 Conopomorpha cramerella | reverse complement strand
CGAAAAATAAGCAGAACCAAAACCACTTAGGGACTCTCCGAGGTTCAATTCTTATTAGATTTTGTATTCTCTTCACTACATTAACGCTTTTTGCCTTTAAGGACAGATCACATTTAGTTGGCACTTGACTGAATCTTGCTACCGCTGTGACTGTACGAATTTCAGCCTAAACCTGACAATTCCCAAAGGCAGAAAGAAAGGACTGTTTTCCAGATAGCTGAATTTATTATTTAAATAGGTACGGCGCGGAGGAGCCAGATAGAGATATCTTTGTAAATTGACTAGGCACCTATACTTACGAGTTCACTACTTTTGTGTGTTCTACCTTTAGTGAAGAAGCTTCTCCTACACAAATACATTCGTATGTATGTATGTACGTTTTGAAGAGAGCGTGTTAGGTTTCATCGCAGCTGCATATTGTCTCTAAACAAGCATCAAAATTTAAAATATATATGTTGAAATCACCTCAAACTTCATCCCAAAATATAAAACGAACCTTTTCAGTCCGTGCGCCAACCTGCCAATACGTATTTCGCTCAGTTAGCGCATTCTGAATTTAAATTTGACACAGAATTAAAGTAGCAAACTTCAAAGTCTACTTCGGAAAGCTTTTATCTTCAACGGTACGGAATTGATATGATCGAAAGTTCTGTCGTTCGTTCCTATCGGATCTAACTCCCTCTGTCCAATAGTTAGGGCCGGTGAAGTTTGGCTGTGTGTTGCCGGTTCGATGCCTGCCCGGGTTCCAAAAGATTACCCGTCCGATTTACATGTGAACCCTCTTACTGAACGTCTAATATTGGACGGCTACTATGAACTATTGGAGGCTAGATTTTATTAGCCCATACATGTTACGGAAGGACAGTATTGGTACAATAGGAGGTTCAATGTATTTTAAAGTAAAACAAATTAAAATCTGAACCTATTAGTGTATCTTTGTCATTAGAAGATCGACCAATAAAGTGGTCTATCCGTTTTGATGACACTTCCTGTGTCACTAAAACAGGAATTACGTAAGAGTACTGACGACTTAGTTTCATCAATTAGAAGTAAGGGCTCTTATGTACATTTAGGATAAGATTCATAAAGTGTACTCTGAGTTTGCTTCTAAAACCTTGAATATTATACAATCTGCGAGCACAGTTTGACAATTTGGCAAAGCACAGTCAGAGTGAATAAATCTTTCCCTCAGATCGATTTGAGAAAATGCTAAACGAAGAAACCCTTTCTCAAACATTTATCGCTTTCCTTACATTTGAAGAACACAAACCATAAAGCCCCATGATAGTCCTCTGACTCTGAAATCTCAAACGGCACGATACAGCGCTCAGTCCCCGAGATTTATGTAAGTATTGTCTGTCGTTCAGCCGAGGGGGATATTTTCGTATCCTCGCTTCTGCAACTACATTCGGATATGGCGGCCATGATTCTCGACAGTGGAAGGAAAGCTGGTCTTGCAGGAAAATAGTCTTCTTGCCGAAAGGGAGGTGGCGCCAGTTTTGAAAAGTTTTAAGGTAATACTGAGTAAGTTAAGAAGAGAAATTTTGTAGTTTACATGTTCAAGTTAAAAAAAATATACGTAAAGCCTCCTACTAGATTGATGCGAAAGTTTGTGATGTTAAGTTTGAAATTATGAGTAGGTATGTCTTTGCATCTATCTACTAAGGCTAGAAATGCGAATATGTAAGTGAATATGTGTACAACCGTTGAATTAATTATAATAAATAAATGAAGAAGTTAAAAAATTAAAAAAATTAAATACATTATTAAGGTATGTGTGTTATTACTTCCACGTGGGAAAGAAACCCCTGAATGGATTTTGATGAGTAAGTCTATTATTACGATACGATAGACATTATTACGATTACTGGCATTTCACCCCAACTGACGGATCTCATTGGGGGAGGCCCTCGTCCAGCAGTGGACGTTATGTGGCTGATGATGATGATGAAGTCTATTATATCAGCCTATAATTTAATAGAGGTGCATAGAAAGAAACTCTGCTCCAAATTATTTTTAGAACGCAAAACAGCCTGAAACTACCCCGAAAATGCGAGACATCGACTAATTAAGACGAAAATGGAACATCTATATTTAAAAGACGAATTGGATGTTTAAATTGTAAAAGACTTCGCTTTCGAGGCGATACCATTTGAATGTTGAAATCATCACAGGCAGAAATACTCACGCCCGTCATAAAGCCATCAGCAACTTATTGAGTTGCCGGACCTTAATTGGCTTTCGCGTTCCATTACCCTTAAAAGCCCTTAATTATGCCTTTGATTATATTTTTACGTATCCATTACTATCAGTCCGTTTCAGGGAGGTACAGTCGCAGGATAGTTGGGCTGTGCAGAAAATTAAAATCTAAGTCAAAATTACTTTATTCATCTTTGTTTTTTTCACTTACAGGGTATAACAGTAACCTTGTATATATACATATACCTACAGGGTTACTGGTTATGGTGACCTATCCCTGCTAAAGGCTAATAATAGACATTTGATTTTGCTATGGGACCTCACGGTCTAAACCTTTTCTGGCTATTCGACTTTAAACCTTTTTACGAAATAATCGCAATTTTTTACCTTTAAACCTAAGACTATATATATTTTTTTAAATTTTGAATCCGTAATTTATTTTCGAGTTTTAGATTAACGATAAGATGATTAATTGTGTTGATAGCCAAAACTATAGATAACTTTACTAGATTAGTCGTCAGAGAGTGTTAAAAGTTAAAAAGTTTTGTAAATAAAAATATTTTTCTTTTGAAAAAATCTTTAAAAAAATACTTTTTTGCCATACTTGGCAGTAGATTGGTAGATTATAAATAAAACTACTACGCTTTATTCACAATAATCTACGCGAAATAAACAGAATCAATGAATATAATTAACATAACGCATATCCGTTTTAGGTACATAGATATTCCATAGTTCCATTAGTTTCCATCAACGAGTGATTTTGATCTTGTTGTTCTAACGACTACTACAAATTTGGGATGTAAAACAATCATAAAATAATCCCAAAGCAAGCTCGCCAAGTAAGACTCGACATAAAGAAGCATTGTGATTGGCTATTTGTTATCGCAAGTTTAGTTCGTTTTCGTTTGTTTCAACAAATTGCAGCGCCTTATATTATCACACATGTCATGTCTTTCTTGATACGCTGTTCTAGGGGGGTCTGAAGTATTTCGGATATCTTGGGTGCAAAAGGGATTTTTAGGTGATGGGCTAGCTATTTGTCTTTAAAGGTTCCGTCATCCCTTTGGGGTATAAAAGTGAATTTATGTATTTACATTACTATCAATCAGATAGAGGGTTACTGTCGCGATACGGTTAAGTTTGAGGGTACATATTTTGCTTCAAGCTATCGTTGGGTATAGCTTTCATGTTATATGTCGTTATTTATGTTGTTCTAATTACTACGACTATACGGCTGATATGGCGACCTAGGATAGGAAATAAAGACTAAAGGCTAGGCTGGCCAGCAGCAGTTGCCAGTGATGTTCGGACGATATAAAAAAGACGGTAGGGCCGACCTGTACCACTAGCACGAACCAACGCTACGCAGCTCGTATCTACGTTACGTTCCAACGCTACGGTTGCGATTCGCAAGTACGAATGGCAGCACGAACCAAAATCTGACGTTTACGTCTATTCGAAGGTCAATATCCTACGCAACGAATAGAGATACATTAGACACTTTTAGAAATATTACCAAATGTTCACCAATAAAATTTAAAAGTTAAATTTCACATTGTTTTGACGTGAAACGAGTAATTCTTCTATTTCATTAGATTATTAATACAAATCCAATGAAAGCTTGTTGTAAAACTAAAACAACGATTTCAAATCGCACTGCAAAAATATTTATCAAGAATTTTTTGACGAGTCGTACGAACGTGACGTTCATCAAGCTTTGTGTTATGCTACTGTATCTCTGTATGTTATAGCACTTATTAAGATGAAAAATAAACGCTTTGACTTTGACTTAACGAAATCTCCCTCCGAAAAAAAAGAAAAAAAGATGGCTACGTTGGTTTTCGGCCAATGTCGCTTTTGCCAATGTCGTATTTAGTTTTGATATGATTCTTTTATTTTTGTTTTATTTACAAACCAGACGAATAATGCCTATTCCAACATACTATAAAAGGCTATAAATTTTAATGACAGACTTAATGCTAAAGATGCATTTTCTACCAGTCATCTGAGCGAGGATGGAACAGCGACGACTTTATTGAAGCAGAAAAATATGAAGATCGTGATTACAAGTGTGAACATTGTGATTAAAAATGGTGTGAAGAATTAAAATAATAATAAAAGTATAATATTTATAGCGTGTTTGTTTTATTGAATACTCTTACAAATCGAATGTGAAATCATAACACAGTTTCAAGCTAATGGTTGACTTGGTTGTATTTTGTAAAATTAAATATAAAATAGGTGGGAAGTTGTCTACCTAATATTATAGGTGCCATTTAGGAGTAATACTTATTTTATTCACTTAGGTAGGTAGAATAGGTATTACTTCTTATATAAAGCTATGCTAGAGCATACTAGACTTGCTTCATCCTCATGTCTGTGATTTGAAAACTGTAAATTTGCAAACTTTCATATAGATAACAGCTAGACGGGGTTCTACACAAGTATCTTAAGGGAAAATTGATATAATGGTCACCTAATTTTGTGTGCTAGAAGGTTTATACGGTTATTTTCATGATTAAAATTTACTAACGTTACGTTGTTCGCCATTGAAAATAAAGTGAATAGATGTGTTAGCTGGCTAGCGTTGAACGTTACGTTTCCAACTGCCAAAAACTGTTCGTGCTGCCGAAACCTAAAATTTTGTATGAAAACGTTAGCGGTCAAAGCTAACGTTCAACATTACGTACAACTAACGTTGCGATCTGACCAGATTCCGCCAGTCGGCGCTGATTTTTTCCCAGACATTGTCAACGTTAACGGATCCGCTAACGTTAGTAGCTTTGGTTCGTGCTAGAGACACTGGACCAGTATAAGCCACGGATTGAGAAATATGTGGAGGAGCTGAAAGATATTTATATCAATACGGCTGAAGATAGAATATTTATTACGACTGATGACATTTTCCTCGCACATGTGGCAACACTAGTATACAAACGCTTAGCAATAGTTTAATTATTTTTTTATATTGTACACTCTGAAGTAATTGATTATATTACAATCGATAGTGTAGCTTTTGTATATGTCCAACAAATTTTTGTTTCGGCTGTTGAAAACGTATTGTTTAAAGTGAATTGTAATTTTATTTATAGCATTATGTTATTAGTATGTTTATTATGTAACGTGTTTCTTCCATATTAGACTAAATATTCAACAAATTATTTTTTAGCAGTAAAGGTACTCCCGTAATCCGCACGGGGATTGGACCTACGGACACGCTATCGTTTTTAATCACTTAGGGTAGAGCAAATCAAATAGTGTTATTATTCTTCATCGTTAAAAGTGTTAATTATGCGCAGGGCATAGGTTACATACAGTAGTATAACACAAGCATAATGAAGTCAATGTGCCTTGATTTTAAAAACAAAAGTAAACGTCCCCGGAAGCCTTTTATGGTAACTTACAAGAAAATATTAACTACACCGGACCTCATATTACATACATTAGACACTCTTTTTGATGAAGAGAGGCAAATCTTCATGGACACTCCAAAGCAGCTACCGGGATGGTGACGGGGAAGTGTCATGACACTTACACTAATCAGTAGGAGTATGCTCCTTATCCTCCTATTCACTTGCTTGCCAAGCAAATGCCCACGGTTCAGCAAGCGTATTTAACCCAACGTGACCGGGATTGAGCCCATTATAAGGTTCACACACCTTGTGGGTCAGGGCCTTTATAAGTGATTATAGTACATATGTCACCCAGTCTTTACTTTGGCAATTTGCGGTGCAGTTTGTCTCTTTCATAGACATTCAATTGGAACGAAACAAAATAGGTATGTTACTTGAGTATGTTTAGACGGTGTTTAACTTTCAGTGTTTAAAAATAAAGGCTTTTGAAATGTGTCTTAATGTTTACAGAAGCTCTCACTGTTAATTTGTAAATAATCCCTGTGTCATTTAAATAACATACATACACTTAGTACACTCATTTAAATTTTAACAAATTTCTTTCGTACATGGTTCAAGTTACAACGGTTAATGTAAAATACGGAGATAACGTATTTCGACAGAACAAAGTTGCTTAGTTCAACATTTTAGAGGGTCATTGTGTCAAGCTTTCATCCCTCCCGCTCGCTACTTGATGCCATCAAAGGTCAGAATACCTTGGAAAGTTGGTACAAAATGTGCCTAATGTGCATCCCATCGGATCCTAGGTAAACTTCGTCTGGCCCCTAAATTCAATGAGCGTGAGGTTAAGCGCATTTTAATCCCTCACGAGTTTTGGGTGTATATTTTGAGAGCTTAGTAAAGTAATTAAGCGTATTAATCTGGACATCTCGTGCGGGCCGGGAGCGTTGTAATAATGGTACTTGGCAGATCTGTTTAATTTTTTCTACCAATGTATTAAAGTCATTGCATTGGGGTTTTAAGGGAATATTGGCAAAAACTTCAAATCATCAAAAGCGAAACACAAGAAAATCACTCAACTCATGATGTCAAACAACTTTTGCCAAGGAAACCTATGTCAAACGCGAAAAAAAAACATCTCCATCAGCAGTTGGGTTGGTTTGTATGAAAAGGTGAAATTTTTTATTCGTTTTTGATACAGGGTTCCTTAGCGAAATTTATTTTGTATCATGGGCAAAGAGACTATCTCGAGTTTCGTTAACATTTTAAATTTGAACTTGACGTATAAAACCGATGCCTCCATTATTCTGTTCGAGCTACAGATATTTCTTTAACTTAAATAGACGTGATTTGCATGGTCTTAGACAGGTATTAGGTAAAATGTAAAGAATTATTGTCATTATAAAAATCGTTGAACTGTTGGAATTCAATGTCTCTTTCACCGTTGTACTATACCTAAATTGACTGTGTTATGGTCTTCTACAGAAATAGGTATACCCATCAAGACATATTTTAAGAAAACCGGAACCTTGAAAAATACCTCTTGAAAAGTAAAAGAAGTCTGATTTTAAAATGGATAGTATTTAAACGTGCATCAAAAAAGTCTATCCTAACCTAACTAAAATACTGACTTAGCGACAAAGTTACTGATTTGGTCTTTTAATTGCCATTCTGATGATAACTTTGGCTTTTTAGGTGTGCAAGTTAGTAATTTTGATGTACAGTTTATTATTTTCCTTTTAAAATCCATATCTCTCTTTATACCGAATGTTTGTTTTAGTAACGCGATTTTAGAATCACCTTAAAGTACTTCAAATCCAATAGATGCCATCCGCCGTCGACGCCGCGCCAGTTAGGGTGCTATCCTCTAACATCGGCTATCACAATTGAGGAGGTTAGAATCAAAACGTATTAATTTGCTTTTCTTCCCCTAAGGGTTTTTGTACATTTTCAAATATATAACTTCACTACCATGTACTATTTTTTGAATTGTTTTTGAGAAATAATAGATTTCATGTATATGTACAAGGGAATGGATTGTTTATGTTTTTGCTTCTGAAAGGGCCTAAGAGTAGATAAGTTTTCCTCTTTTTTCATCAAATTTGGTTACACCTAAATTAATACGTTTTGATTCTAACCTCCTCAATTCCAACATCATCCCAATTCGAAATTTCAGCCTTAAACTCAAAAGGTGGCATGATCTGTGACCTCCAAAAAAAAACCACTTACGCTTTTTAACCCCAAAGGGCAAAAGCTTAGATGAATAACAGGCCAATTCACAAATACCACATCCTCTGAACTTTGACTTTGACAATCCCAACGCCGTCCAAACCTGAGACTACAGCCTCAACCCCAGTGACTGGATCTTTGACCTCAAATAATTGTGATTTATTCACCATAAAGTGTCATACAAATAATACAATGTATTAAAGTAAGGGTTACGATATCTTGAGGAACGTCAGTTTATAAAGTACGATACCTAATTGATTCGGAACAATTTGTTTTGTAGGGTGGAAGAACCAAGGAGAAACTGGGTAACGTCGTTTCCCAGGGGAGAGCAAATGCCTGTTAATTACAAATTTAGTCCAGGAATAAATTCATTGGCGCTTGCTGTTGGTTTAGTGCAACCAAGACCTATGTTAAAATTCCAAAATGAAGACGTTGGAGCCACACAGCAACTTGAGCCTGATCATTGCAATGAATGTGACCATTATTGGACAATCACAAAATATACGCTCGAAGATCTAATGTTGGTAACACACGCGGAGTACGTAGCTAAAGCCCTAGCACGCTCGTCAGAAAGAAGCGCCATAAAATAAATACTCCGCTGTGATTGGCTGGCACGCTAAGAATGGCTTTCAGTCATTTCGCTTGTTTCGTGTTCGAAAGAATCGAATAATTATGTCCTGCCTTTTCTTTCTTAGGCACGTATTCTGATACAATAATCTGTACTCAAGCGACACTTGATCATTGTTTGCCTATTTTACACAAACAGAATTAAAGCCAGGTAGATATTCGAGCAGAGCTTGAGGTTGTGTGTGTTTGAGGGGAGTTTCAGAACTTGGGGCAAAGCTTTGCTCGGGGGGTTGCTCCGCTTGTGAGATTTTTGCTTAACGAGTTACTGACCACTATTCAGGAGTTGCTCCCAGTTCTCTGATTCAAGTACCTACCTATCTCATTAAAAATAAGAACTACATAACCACATTCGGCATTGAAAACGAAGCCTTAGCGTTCCGTAACCGGGCACACCGATTTAGCCGCCCCCCACACCGCCCCCACTTTGTATGGATGTCGCTCCCAATCGTTGCGGGTAGAAACATCAATAGATCCAACGTCGATACCGCCGGGAAGCCTCCGACAATCGGGAAAGGAAAACTCTGCCGCCGTTCGCTCGGTCGCTGCCTGGTCCGAATTGTATTACCCCAAAACTGTACCTATTCACGTAAACTATGTAGCATGCAGCGGCCTAATATTTTTTCCATAGATATTACTACCCCGACGATGTCACCTGCAGATCACCTCATTCCCATGGGAATTTTAGTATAACTGTTTAATAATATATGTATAATTGTTCTTCCGATGTTCCTCTAGCATATTATTCTAAAGTTTAATTACAATCCGTTAACGTTTCCGCGTGAAAGAGTAACAAACATCCATCTTCCCAAACAAAGTTTCGCGTTTATATTAGTAGGTCTAAACAAGTCCTGTTCTGAAAACGTGCAGCAGTTATTTTCCACCAATCTGATCATCTATGGAATTCTGATAAACTGAAATTCATCAAATACAACGACATAATTTATACGTATAGGATAAACGTCTGGGAGAAGTTCTACTTAATTTATCCGATGATCTGGTAAAGACGATGGGCCCTAATTGACAGAAGAATGCACAAGACCGATCTTCGTGACGTATCTCCAGTGAGGCCTATACCCAGCGTCAATGGGCTGATATAAATGAATGAACAACATAAAAGTAATTCAATTCCGATTAGGCCTCTTCGGGTGCTTCCCAGTCGCTCTTCCCCGATACGCCAAAAAAGGCTACCATGGGTTTTTAGCCGAAAAACATCGCTATCCAATGGAAAAAAATGTCTTACATAGATAGATCTTTTCGAAACGAAAATTTGTGCGTGAATCGGACCCCAAACGGTATAGGAAGATTTTTCACTTACACTTTAGATATAAATGGCGTATGTGATTGTTGCGATAGGGATTTTGCGGGACCATTGCCGGATTTCGGTATAGGTCGACCCTTATTTACGGTGATTTAAGTAATACCTACACAGGGTTACAGTAGTTATTGGTGGGTAGCATTTAAGGCGGACCTTTCACAAAGTACTTTGAATGTTACATAAAGGGAAATGAAGAGAAACATTAATAAAACTGAAAAGAAGTCTGTGGGCACTTATTGTACAAAATATAGCTCACTCTACATTGATTTTTAACTTAAAAAAACTTAGTGCTTAAGTAACCCGGTAACTTTTTTTTTTGTTGACGAGGGATAAATACTCATGGACACCCCGCCGCTATGGGGACGGCGACGGGGTAGTGTCAGACTTCTACTGACTAAAACCCCCCCGATGGCCTTCATTTATCGCTGGTGCTGGGCGGGTCCTGAGCACCCAGAGGACATTCTTCAGGGCCACCCAACGAGCGACCAGCCCCTGTGGGATCCTTCTCGAGTGGTTCATCCACTCCAACGCCCCAGTTCTACGACGGAAAACGGGCCATTGGGCTACGCCGACCATCGCGGGATCGTTGTTCAGGTGTCGGGGACCCCACTCTGAGATGACCCCTGTTAGGACGCCTTATGCGCCAAGCAGGGGATACCGTAGTCCAATTCTTCCTAGGGTCCCGGAACTACAGGGCGAGGTGCGGCGGTCACAACAGGACCACCGCGCCGGCGGACTCCGCGTCTCGCAGGGTCCGTCCGCTCCCTCTCGTGTTCAGCGGCCTCCTTAGCGAGCATGACTTGCTCACAGAAAAAGACCGCTGCGCGCCAAGCCTCACGCCTCTCCACCATCGCGGCGACGACGGCCGGCAAGGATAAAATCCGTCCGCACTTCGAAACGAAGCGCCTCCCGCTCATCTGCCCAGACGGAACACTCCTCGAAAGTATGCTGCGCCGTATCATCAGAGCAGTCGGAGCAGTGAAACCACAGTGAAAGGCGGTACCTGACTAAATGTATGTACCTAAGTAAAACGCTTTAACGGCACATAGGTTAATCACAAAAAATCCTTCTACAACCCGTTGGCCTTAGTAATGTAATACTTGAAGTAAGTGCAAAGCAATTACAATGAAACTTTCACGTTGAACACAAAGTGAAATAGAAATCAAGATTTCGCCGCGCACACATTGTTAGCAGAGCCCTCTGCCGGACGGCGCTGGCATTTTCTTGATCTCCGCAGCTTATTTCTGATCCTCGCTGTTTCTTATCACCCGACTGCTGACCAGCTCCCGACTTAACATCAATTAGCACTTCACATCATGGCTTTATACACTTAGAGGAGAATAAACTGTATTGTTCGTGCGTTGAGGCAGAAATTCGCTTGCGCGATAATAATCTTTTTCTTCGAGCTTATGATGTTTGTTGGAGATTCAGTTAAAGATGTGCAGTTTGTTTTGATTAAGTAGGTAATTGTCTTTGGATTATGGCTTTTGTGAGGGTAGGGAATGTATTGTTTGTTTTATTTAATTGGGTCTACAAAGTGCTAAGGAGGTTTTGCTGGTAGGTACTTACTGAATTAACATAAACAGTGACAACCACTTATAACCAGTGACCTGATAAGGGTTGAATCTATGGGAACATAATCATGAATGTTCAGCAGTGAACATCGGCGAATAAATTATAATGTTATTTGCCTTGCTAATAATGGCGGAAATGTTATTTCGTAGATACGCAAAGCTCAACTTGAGTTGTCAGTTGTATGTCAAATACGGAATAACCAGTTCAAGTAGACCTGTAATAACCGTTGTATAAGTGACAATGCGTTTATTGGTAAGGAGGTTAATGTTTTTTTAAATTGTAAATAATGTACGGCGACCAGAATACATGTGTCACCATCTCAGCCCATCTTTCCCCCTCCAGGGGCGTCGTAAGAGGTGACCGAGGGAACTCTCCAGAGGATGGACAACAGCGTTCTCTGTGAGTTAAACCACAACACCATTGCGATCGCCAACCCGCCTGCCAAGCGTAGCGATTATTGATATTCCCTTCAAATGATCATGGAAATCATTGAGGGAGGCCTTCGTCGAGCAGTGGACCTCATGTGGATGATGCTGAATGAATAGCTGTATATTCTCCGAATATAAATAACATGTATGGAAAATATTAACTTGCTTGATTTCTAGAATACGAGCTGTACCGCGCGGTGTTACTCGCATATTTTCGTTCCCGTGGGAATTTGGGGATAGTATCAATAATGTTATATAGCTTTGCCTTGATAAATGATCTATTCAACACAAAAATATTTTTTCTAAATAGTAGTTCCTGAGATTAGCGCGTTCAAACGAACAAACTCTTCAGCTTTATAATATTAATATAAATTTAATGAAACGAGCCGACTTACAGACGGAAATGAAGGACCCCCAACTTGGAAACTTTGTCCCGTGAGCATACTGCACCTAAGTATAAAACACAAGTAAATAATAATAATACACTTCACGCCTTTTAATTCCAAATCGGGGTAGGCAGAGGCACTTGCTAAGCGAATGCACACGGTTCACCAAGCGTATTCAACCCAACGTGACAGGGGGTGAACCCATCACCGTATAAAACATGTCTCAAACATTTGACGATATAATATATACACTTAGATATATACACACCATAAATACATATATAAAATATCTATACACCAATAGTCATAGATATCCTAAGCCCACACAAAAATATTTTATGCTCATGTAGGTACCCAGTGACCGGGAAAACTTTCTTCTCGTCAACATATTGTTCTCTCCACTTGTCAAGAAAATAGTAAAAACTAGCTGTACCACGCGGTGTTACGCGCGTTTTATTCTGTTACCGTAGGAATTTCGGGATAAAATGTAGCACTAATCATGGATATTATGGCTTTCTAATACTAAAACTGTTTTTTTTAAATAGAATTTATTCGTTACAGGCTGTGAAAAGTAGTCCCATTGGTACACGTCCAGTAGTGCAATTCTCGTATTTTCGCTCGATCACGATTACGCTTGTGGTTTAGCTTACGCTCGAGTTTAGTCGAGTTCAGAATACCAGAATACCGTTTGTTTGAGAAGAGTAATTTTAGTTTTGTTTGTTTACGAGAATACGCTTTGACGATTCCGAGCTGTTTGACGTACTATTGAAGTTCGATAGTAACACAAGAATGATAGTAACAAGAGAGTTTGGACTAAGTTGAGACTTATTTAGTATCGACGAAAATACGAGCCGGATTCGAACCCGCGGCCGATCCGTCCAACTGGATAAGAGACGCTCTAAAGACGCTGTAAAGGCAGATAATTTAAAAAAATTGTAGCATCTACGAAGCACTTTTATCGATACAAGTTCATTCTCTAAACTAAAAACCTTCCCGAGAAACTTTCTGAAACTGGCAGTTAAACTTTTAACGTAGTCGTTTTAAAAAAAATCGCGCACTTTGCTAAGAAATTAATAATAACTTCTTTACAAACTTATTAACAGGTTGTACCTCAAAGGATGATAAGTTTTACAGAATATATTTATAACGGATTCGTTAATTTACTGACTAATTTATATACGGAACACTCGACAATAATATGACAAACATGCCATAGACCGCACGTGTAAAAAACCCATGTGACACATTAATAATGCCACTGAAATTAGGTATGAAAAAAAATAGAACGGAAAAGACCTAAAAATGATAATAATATTATATGTTCTTTGACATACAATATTATTGTCATGAGTTGTTTAATCGACGTATCGTAGTAATTAAAAAAAAGTAATTGATCGTTCTATATTTTTATAGATCCGTATTGATCGATAAGTAAGTGGGTATATTTTGTTTCTTAGAATTTAATCTGAAAAGAAGAGTGTCTGTGGTCCAGTTGGTTGGATACTTGACTTGTAACCGGGAGGTCGCGGGTTCGAATTCGGCTACTGAACGTGTACCAATGGGACTCTTTTTCAGAGCCTATGTACGCAACGCAACGCTCGTACGGTGAAGGACAACATCGTTATGAAACCCGCACACCACAAGGTGTGTGAACCCTATAACGGCGATGGGCTCACCCCCTGTCACGTTGGGTTACATACGCTTGGTGAACCGTGGGCATTTGCTTATTAAGCAAGTGCCTCTGCCTACCCCGCTTTGGGATTAAAAGGCGTGAAGTGTATTTTGTAGAATTTAATCATAATAAGTTACTATATAAATATATCAGAAATAATATGTAATATTTTTTACATAAGCATCGACAGAACATAAAATGGAATGAGAAATAAATCGATACTTTGTGAGCTAATATGCAAACAAACAGCACTATAAGTCACCTCTGCAGCCCTAGTAAGCGAGTCAGGAAAGACAAAACATAAAACAAATGGGCGCTGTGATTGGCTGCTATGTCACACATTGTGCAACTAAGCTTGTATCAACTAATCGCAGCGCCTGGTATGTCTTGTCATGTCTTTCTTGGACTGCTTTGCTCTAGGCCTGCAGTAGACCTGTCAAAATAAACTTCTTACAGCCAGCGGATAATAAACGCTTTGTACATTTCCACATCGAGATGAGGGAAGAAGAGATAAGAAGGTTGTTTTCGAAATTCACTGTTTTAAAACCCCCAGTGATGTTCTAAACATAAAGGGGAATTATCAAACTCCAAAAATGTCTTATCTAGATGTCGCTGGTTGGTGTCCAGGGGGGACGTCTGTCAGTTATATTTTATTACGTACAAAATATTTAGGCCAGAGAAAAGAAGTTTAGAGCCATAACATCTATTGTAGGGAAATAGGTTAATTATATTTCTTGCTGAAATAACACCAAATAATAATAAGTACCAATCAAATTATTGGTTCGTACTTTAAATACCAGTTGCCCAGAACCACTTTTTAGCAATGATAAAATAATATTTCTATATTTATGAACTGTCACCTTCAATACTGACTGCTTGACGTCAGTAATTTCGTTGACGTTATTCCCCCTTGAACAGCTAGCGCCGCCTTTTATAGCTAACAAGGGCCCTGAAAATTCCCCATTTGGATAAGCGATAGATTTTACTTTTAATCAACAATCACGTAGAGTAAATTCTCACACTGCGTATCTTTTATGATATCTAAAAGTAAACGCATGCCTCTATGCTGCCATCATAAGAAGAAAGGGCGTAAAATTATATTTATTTTCATGGTAATATGTGATTTATGAGTTAGGAATAGTTTAGTGATAAAGTAGAAATTCTAATGAAAATAAATGTAAAGTTACGCCTTTTCTTCGTATGGCGGCAGTATGGTACTCGTAGTATTCCAACCACTACGCAACAACGAAGAAGAGTCAATTTAAAAATATTATTAAAACACAGAATGGAAGGTTCCAGAGGACTACTTATCTGCGTCTTAATAGTGAGTATTTGGATAATTGAATAGTCTACGTCTATAAAAGACTGAGAAATTGTGTTTAATTTATTCAAAGTCGTCGAGACTTTGAGAAATCAGATACTGTATTATCTATCCTGAAACAACACAGAAAGTGAGCGCCGTAATAAATTTGCCAATGTCTTGAAATAAAAGCGAGTTTGTTTCATCTGAAGGGAATGAAGTATAGCTAATGAGAAATAACTAATTTTATGAGTTTATTTAAAGACTAGCTGACCTGACAAACGTTATTTTGCCAATATAGGTACACTAGCTGTGCCCGCGACTCCGTCAGCGCGTAAAAGTGCCTTCGGGTAACAGTTTTATTAACTAAGGCGAATTATTTTATAAATATGATACATACGCTGCTTCACATTTTGTAAATATGTTTTTGGCACTAACGCAAATTATGTAGGCAGGCCAATATAGCTTCACATGCATGTCAAATTTAAAGCATCCAACTTAGATTTTTTATCAATTTTTGCCCGCTAACTCCCGTTTGCAATATCGATTTTGCAAGTGAGCTTTACGTTGATTAAGGTACCTGCATACCAAAACGCAATCATCTATCTTATATAATTTTTTTTTGTACAAAAGTTTTTTCCCTCTAACTCCCGTTTCCGTGGGAATTTTCCTATGTTCTGTTGTAACTAAGCTTTAAATGTACGTACCTGCATCCCAAATTTCAAGCATCTAACTTGAGCCGTTTATATTTTTCATATAAAAGATATTTCCTCTTGTTTGTTCCCGTACCCATGGGAATTTCGGGAATTCCTTTCTTAGTGCACCCCTACGGTACCTAAGCTATGTCATTTCCAAATTTCAATTGCCTACGTTAAGCTGTTTGATGTGTCAATCAGTCAGCTTTTCCTTTTGTATATTTAGACTATGAACAGTGCTCTTCTGCTTATATATAAGCATGTTTTTTACATACTATAAACCTTCCTCAAGAATTACTCTATCTACTAATGAAAACCGCATCAAAATCCTAAGTATACATAGGGACCGATCGCAAGCAGGCGACTTGTTTTATACTATCTTTTGATTGATGCTTGGCTCAGTCTCCTTGCTTTGTGCTAAATTGCAAAATTGCTCGCTGCTTAAAAACAGGCAGGATGGTGGTCAAACGCTTGTTCATTGTGTTTAAACAAAAAAAAATGTACACACAATACAATAAAAAGTATTTTTCCATTGTTCGCTTTACGCCCCTTGAGTGCAGCATTTTTTCAATAAAATGTGATCAAAAGTGAAGTGACTTTTCTTCAGTTGAAACGTATTATTATAGGTAGGAACAAACGGGAGTTAACACCCAGTCGTTAACAAAGGGTACAAACATTGGTCAAATATTTACTTTTTAATATTACGGTGTAGTGGTATTGAATATATGAAAAAGATCGGATAGCATAATAATATTGTTACGTACGTGGGGGGTGGGTACCGATAGAAAAATGACACTGTTACGAAAATCAAGAATTACACTTTATTCAGGCACTATAATTACACAAACTAATTACAATCGTTAAACTAACACCGCTGATAAACACTTTCACAATCACACAATCACACAATCACTTGTTAACTCTCTTTAATTTTCTCTCTTGATGTTCACTGTATCACTGTTTAGTTGAAACTGTCCCGCCGACTCGATCGTCGCTCTTTATATACCACGGTACACCATCCAGAACATTCGAGTAGGTTCAGGTACATTCTCGAGTCGACTTCTAATAATAATAATTAAATACCAAACCGTCGCGTCGGCCCGCTCGCGTGTTTATACCTACTCCAACAGTAGGTAAGTAGATTTATACCTACTTGTGAGTCGCGCGCGTCGACGGCTCGCGTGTTTATACCTACACCCAACAGTAGGTAAGTAGGTGTATACCTACTTGTGGTGAGGGAAGGTAAGTACTTGTGTACTTGTGGCTTCCGAAATATACCACACTTTTCTCGATCTTTCCAGATCCTTCTACTACATTCTGACGCATATAGGCACTGTGTAGTGGTTTGTATGCGTCGACTTGGATACTGGAATGTTCTTTAGGCCTCTCGAATGTTCGACGTACCTCTACGCCATTCTAGCCGTTGTTTCTCGACCCCGGGGCGTAACACTACCCCCTTCTAAAACGTGCTCGTCTCGAGCATGATTACCTCCATAGTATCGGGCCAGCCGGTCGATGTGCACAACCTTGCATGGGCTGCGGTGATTTCTCTGTATGCGATATGTCACAACGTTGATCTTGGTCACCACCTTATATGGGCCCTCCCAGTTTGGTGACAATTTAGGAGACTTTCCCTTTTTACGCAAAGGGTTGTGCAACCACACCTGCGAACCTTCCTCGAATCTTGATTGATTAGACTTACGATCATAGCGTGTTTTCATCTTGTTACTGGCTTGAAGTCCATTATCTCGAAAAAGATTGTGAACATCTTCTAGTCGATTTCGTAAGTCACTCGCGTACTCCGTTATGGACATAGGTGTGTCTGGGGGCCTTCCGGTTAGTAAATCTGCCGGTAACCGCAGTTCTCTTCCAAAGTTCGCACATGCAGGAGTCATGTTTGTGCTCTCATGTGTTGCCGACCTGTACGACAGCAGAAAAAGAGGTATGTGCCTATCCCAATCCTTTTGATGACTATCAACCACCTTGGCCAAATGTCGTTCCAGTGTTTGGTTGAACCTTTCGACCATTCCATCAGATTGCGGGTGATATTGCGTTGTTCTCGTCTTATGGATCCCCATGATTCTACATGTCTCTTGAAACACTTGGGATTCAAAGTTTCTGCCTTGGTCGCTGTGTATTTCGAGAGGGACACCAACCCGACAAAATACCTCCATCACCAATTTTTCCGCAACTGTCGTAGCTTCCTGGTTAGGAATCGCAAACACTTCGGGCCATTTTGTAAAATAATCCATGATCACCAAGATGTACTTATTTCCGGCATCAGATGTTGGAAATGGCCCCGCGACGTCCAACGCTATCCTTTCCCAAGGTGCCCCAACATTGTACACCTTTAGCGCACCCCTACTACGAGTATGTGCCCCTTTGACTGATGAACAATTGACACATTTCCTACACCAGTCCTCGACATCTTCGCGACAATGAATCCAGTAGAATCGTTGCCGAATTTTCATTAATGTCCGCTTCCCACCAAGATGTCCACCGGAAACATCGTCATGAAAGGATCGAAGCACATCTTTTACCCTTTTCTTAGGGATAATCGCTTGTAGATGGGCATCCTTCCCATTTGTCGATTCCCATTTCCTGCACAATACACCGTTGTGAATCATTAAACTGTTCCACTGAGCCCAGTAACATTTTGTTGTCGTACTCATCGGTGCGACGTCACACCATTTTGGTTTCGGTACTCCAGATTTAACCCAATCGAAAATGGGTTTAATGTCTTGGTCTTCCTGCTGAGCTTGTTTCATGGCGTCGTCACTCCATTCATCGCTGACTGAATCCGTCCGCAACATCCTGATGCAGTCTTTATCCTCCTGTCTTAAGCAATGCTTGCAATCGTCCGGACAGGGTCTTCGGGACAGGGCATCTGCATTTCCATGCGACTTCCCGCTGCGATGTTCGATGTGGAAGTCATACTCTTGGAGTTGCTCAATCCAGCGAGCTACTTGACCTTCAGGATTTTTAAACTCCAGTAACCACTTCAAAGCTGCATGGTCCTGATTCGAAACTTACGGCCAAGTAAATATTTGCTGAAATGCTGTAAGGTTTTTACTACAGCGAGCAGTTCTCTCCGTGTGACGCAGTAATTTCTTTCTGGTTTCGATAGAGATTTGCTAAAGTAAGCGATCACAACTTCCTGATCTCCCTTCTTCTGTGACAGGACACCTCCAATACCCGTGTTACTTGCATCGGTGTCAACAATAAAGTCCATGTCAGGGGCCGGGTATCCTAGAATAGGCGTTTCACAAAGCCTTTCTTTAAGGTGGTTGAATGCCAGAGCACACTGATCCGTCCAGACAAATGGTCGCTTTTCTTCAGTCAGCTGGTGTAGTGGCTTGGCTATGTCAGAGAAGGTCTTAACGAACCCTCGGTAGTACGAGCAAAGACCCAGAAAGGCTCTTACTGCAGTCTTATCCTTTGGCATCGGCCAGTCCTTTACGGAACTAATCTTCTCAGGATCTGTCTGTATTCCATTTGCTGATATAACAGGGCCCAAATAGTTCACCTTACGCTTAAACAGCGAACACTTCTTGGGACTAAGCTTAAGTCTTGCGTCTCGTAATTTGGAGAAAACTTGCTCTAGCTTGGCGAGGTGATCGTCGAAGTCTCTGCCAATGATCATGATGTCATCCAAATATACCAGGCATGTATCTCCAAGTAGTCCTGCGAGTATTTGTTCCATTAGTCTCTCAAATGTAGCTGGAGCATTACATAATCCAAAGGGCATAACGTTGAACTGCCATAGTCCTTTGCCAGTAGAGAAGGCAGTTTTCTCTTTGTCTCCCTCCTTGATTTCTACTTGCCAGTAGCCACTTTTCAAATCCAACGTGGAGAACCCCTTCATCCCATTCAAAGTATCCAAAGTGTCGTCGATTCGTGGCAAGGGATAACTGTCCTTCTTGGTCGCATCATTAAGTCGGCGGTAGTCTACGCAAAATCTCAAAGTGCCGTCCTTCTTCTTCACTAAAACGACCGGGGAACACCAAGGGCTGGTCGAAGGTTCGATCACCCTGCTTCCCTGCATTTCCTCAATCATGCTTTCCACTTCCTTTTCCCGAGCCACTGGAACTCGCCGAGGACGCTGTCTAATAGGCATGATCTCACCAGTGTTAATTTCATGCTGAACTACTCCAGTCCTTCCAATGTCACCATCATGTAGAGAAAAGACGTCACTATGCAAAAGATTACGCGCCTTAGTGCGTTCTTCCATGCTGAGATCTTCTTGGCAACTGTCCAATAGACTTCCCAAGTCCATATCTCCATTTGGCAGCCTCTTGTTCACGTCCGTACCTTGACACGTTCTTAACCAAGAAATTTCTTCGCATGTACCTATACGAGTTCCTTTCTGCAATGCGTATTTGGTATCACTCAGGTTCAGGACCCTAATAAATGCTGCAGATGATGTTGTAACGATGGTTCGAGCGGTTATCCAAGGGCAGTCATCATCAAGCTTTTCTACTAATACGCAGCGGTGAGATCCTCGTCCCGTGTAGTACGGCAATTTCACTGGAACTAAGGCTTGCGACTTTGGCTGAAGAACCGTCCTTCGAGCACAGTAGACATTCCCGTTTACACCACCTTCCATGGGTATTTCATCAGTCCCAATTTTAAGGACGCCACCTTTAACATCAATTTTACAGTTATATCTACGCATAAAATCTAACCCAATAATGCAGTCATCAACGATGTTGGCGACGATGACTTTGTGCCAAAAACTCCTTTCGGCTATCTTCATCTCCACCTCTTGCTCCCCATGGACGGAAATGTACTGACCGGTAGCCGTTTGAAGGTTTAGATTATTAGGTCGGACTAGGTGATCTCTCGTCAGGTGTTTAAGTAGCCGAGAACTAATTACTGTCCGAGAAGCTCCAGTGTCGATGGTAAGGTGACATGCTATCCGTCCAATTCCTCCTTTGACGACCAGACTATTCCCGTCGTTTGCTTGTGAGATAACAACTGGGACATTTCGACCACCAGCCAGTACTCGTCCCATAGTCCTGGCTATTACTCGTTTCCCTGCTGTGGCTCTGCTGCACCAGTGTCACTAGATTTCGCACTGGCATCCAAGTTTCGGCGCCTGTTGTTCCATTTTGGGCAATTCGACTGCAAGTGCCCTCTTTCGCCACACCGGTAGCAACGTGGACTGTATTCGCGGCTCTTAGAAGGCGATTCACTGACAGAAACCTCTCGCACTTTATAAGGC
>SJJU01070647.1:0-16230 GCA_012932125.1 Conopomorpha cramerella | reverse complement strand
ATTTTACAGTTATATCTACGCATAAAATCTAACCCAATAATGCAGTCATCAACGCTGTTGGCGACGATGACTTTGTGCCAAAAACTCCTTTCGGCTATCTTCATCTCCACCTCTTGCTCCCCATGGACGGAAATGCACTGACCGGTAGCCGTTTGAAGGTTTAGATTATTAGGTCGGACTAGGTGATCTCTCGTCAGGTGTTTAAGTAGCCGAGAACTAATTCCTGTCCGAGAAGCTCCAGTGTCGATGGTAAGGTGACATGCTATCCGTCCAATTCCTCCTTTGACGACCAGACTATTCCCGTCGTTTGCTTGTGAGATCAAAACTGGGACATTTCGACCACCAGCCAGTACTCGTCCCATAGTCCTGGCTATTACTCGTTTCCCTGCTGTGGCTCTGCTGCACCAGTGTCACTAGATTTCGCACTGGCATCCAGGTTTCGGCGCCTGTTGTTCCATTTTGGGCAATTCGACTGCAAGTGTCCTCTTTCGCCACACCGGTAGCAACGTGGACTGTATTCGCGGCTCTTAGAAGGCGATTCACTGACAGAAACCTCTCGCCCTTTATAAGGCCTAGAGTCTTGTCGTACAGCTTCTACCTCCAAAGCATGGGCGACTGCGTCTTTCAAGCTTCCATGATGCCCCAATCGAACAGCAGCTCTCGCCTCCAACTCACGAATACCATCAATGAACGCCTGTACGAGCATGCTGTCTACAAAAGAGGCCGACGCTGTCTGGTACGCCTTTCTCACCAGCTTTTCAATTTCCAAAGCCCACTGTTGTAGAGACTCGTTACGTCCCTGGGTCTGCTGCTCCAAATGTTTATCTCCGTATCGAGCCTCCAAAGCCTCAAGCAGGCGATCGTACGTCCTCTCATTTCCCACGCTTCCAGTATAGTGAGGGCTTCATCTCGCAAGGCCAAGGTGAGTGCTGTCTTCGCCTGGTCTTTACTCCACCCATTCGCCTGAGACACAGACTCGAACTGTAGTTTGTATGCGGTCCACGAGGAAGTGCCGTCGAATGGGGGGACCTTAAATCGTCCACCTCCTTGAACAGAGATGTCGGATCCGCAGGCACCAGTAGCCACTTTGACTTCCAGTTCCTTGAAATCATTTTTCATGATCTGTAGACGTGTCTCATGGTCTTCTACCTTTTCGTTGACGTCCTGTATACGACTGTCGAATTTTACGTCCATATCCATCAACTTCCCTTGGACTTCCGCCATCTCTTGTTTCCAGTCTGCTGTGGACTCTCAGACTTCACGGAGCATACACGACTGCTCCTCCTGCTGATTACACAATTTCTTGTATTGTTCCTCCTGGGCTTCCCGGGCTTCCTGCTGGGCCTTAGCTTGTCTCTCCTGAGCTTCCCGGCTTTCATTAAGGGCTCGAGACTGTTCCTTCAATATAATCAGGATAGTGTTGAGGTCAATCTCGGCCTTCGGTTTTGGAGACGATGCCGGTGCAGCAACAGTAGGTGGACCAGCCACGGCTGCCGTAGAGCCCTCCGCTGCACGTTGGCTCCGGGTCTGGACGCCCTCCGGTTCTTGATCTCGAGGAGTGATAGGCATTTTCTATCCCACTTCTGACACCAAATGTTACGTACGTGGGGGGTGGGTACCGATAGAAAAACTGCACTATTACGAAAATCAAGAATTACACTTTATTCCGGCACTGTAATTACACAAACTAATTACAATCGTTAAACTGAAACCGCTAATAAACACTTTTACAATCACACAATCACTTGTTAACTCTCTTTAATTTTCTCTCTTGATGTTCACTGTATCGCTTTTTAGTTGAAACTGTCCCGCCGACTCGATCGTCGCTCTTTATATACCAACGGTACACAATCCAGAACATTCGAGTAGGTTCAGGTACATTCTCGAGTCGACTTCTAATAATAATAATTAAATCCCTAACCGTCGCGTCGGCCAGCTCGCGTGTTTATACCTACTCCAACAGTAGGTAAGTAGATTTATACCTACTTGTGAGTCGCATCGACGGCTCGCGTGTTTATACCTACACCCAACAGTAGGTAAGTAGGTGTATACCTACTTGTGGTGAGGTAAGTACTTGTGGCTTCCGAATATACCACACTTTTCTCGATCTTTCGAGATCCTTCTACTACATTCTGACGCATATAGGCACTGTGTAGTGGTTTGTATGCGTCGCCTTGGATACTGGAATGTTCTTTAGGCCTCTCGAATGTTCGACGTACCTCTACGGCATTCTAGCCGTTGTTTCTCGACCCCGGGGCGTAACACTACCCCCTTCTAAAACGTACTCGTCTCGAGCATGATTATCTCCATAGTATCGGGCCAGCCGGTCGATGTGCACAACCTTGCATGGACTGCGATGGGTTCTCTGTATCCGATACGGGACGTCGTTAATCCTGGTCACTACCTTATATGGTCCTTCCCAACGATGACGTAGCGAGTCACGCAACCACACTAGGGACCCCTCCTCGAACTGCGATTTATCAACTCTCCAGTCATGTTGCTGCCTCATCGTGTTGCTTTTCCATGGTCCATTACAACGAACGCCACTGCGTCTCTCCTCCAACCCATTGCGTTTATCTCCAACGCTATCTGTAACGGGACGCCTGTTTACCAAGTCCCCCGACATGCGCAACTTCCTGCCAAGGTTTGTGCTATCGGCGCTTCTATGGGCCCTTTTCCTTTTTGGACAACTGGACCGCAAATGCCCGCGTTCACCACACTGATAACAACGCGGTACATACTCACGGTCACGGAAAGGCACTTCACTCGCACAAACCTTTTTCACTGAAAGTGGCTTCGAGTCACGACGTACGGCCTCCACCTCCAATGCATGAGCTACTGCATCCTTCAAACTTCCATGATGCCCCAATCGAACAGCAGCTCTTACTCCCATATCACGAATACCATCGATGAAAGCTTGAAGTAGCATGCTGTCTACCAAAGAGGCGGATGCCGACTGGTGCGCCTTTCTCACCAATTTCTCTATGTCCAAGGCCCACTTCTGCAGAGACTCGTTCTGGCCCTGGCTGCGGTCCTTCAGTTGTGCTCTGAACACGTACTCCAAATGTCTGTCTCCGTAACGAGTCTCCAGCGCCTCAAGTAGGCGGTCATATGTCCTCTCATCACCCAATACTTCCAGTACGGTGAGAGCTTCGTCTCGTAGAGCCAATATGAGTGCTGTCTTCGCCTGCTCTTTACTCCATCCATTGGCCTGACAGACTGACTCGAACTGCAACTTGTACGCATTCCACGAGGAAGTACCGTCAAACGGAGGTACCTTGAAGTTCCCACACACCGGTACAGAGCCCTCAGGCCTGCTGCTGATCCCGGCAGCCACCTTAACTTCCAGTTTCCTGATCTCATTCTTCATGATCTGCAGATGAGTTTCGTGTTCCTCCAATTGCTCCTTGACGTTCTTTACACGGTTCTCGAACTTTTCGTCCATATCGAATAGTCTCCCTTTTAATTCCTTAATCTCAGTTTTCCACTCTGCAATGGCTTCACGCACTTCACAGAGCAAGCGTGATTGTTCTTCCTGGATTTTCTGCTGTCTCTCTTGGGCTTCCCGGGCTTCCTGCTGGGCCTTAGCTTGTCTCTCCTCGGCTTCCCGCTGGGCCTTAGCTTGTCTCTCCTCGGCTTCCCGCTGGGCCTTAGCTTGTCTCTCCTCGGCTTCCCGCTGACTGATACACAGCTTCATGTACTGCTCCTCCTGTATTTTAGCCTGACTCTCCTGGGCTCGGGACTGTTCCTTTAATAAAATCAGGATAGTGTTGAGGTCAATCTCGGCCTTCGGTCTTGGTGACGATGCCGGTGCAGTGACAGTAGATGGACCAGCCACGGTTGCCGTAGAGCCCTCCGCTGCACGTTGGCTCCGGGTTTGGACGCCCTCCGGTTCTTGATCTCGTGGAGTGATCGGCATTTTCTATCCCCCTTCTGACACCAAATGTTACGTACGTGGGGGGTGGGTACCGATAGAAAAATGACACTATTACGAAATCAAGAATTACACTTTATTCCGGCACTGTAATTACACAAACTAATTACAATCGTTAAACTAAAACCGCTAATAAACACTAACAATCACACAATCACTTGTCAACTCTCTTCAATTTTCACTCTTGATGTTCACTGTATCGCTGTTTAGTTGAAACTGTCCCGCCGACTCGATCGTCGCTCTTTATATACCACGGTACACCATCCAGAACATTCGAGTAGGTTCAGGTACATTCTCGAGTCGACTTCTAATAATAATAATTAAATACCTACTTGTGGTGCGTCGGCCAGCTCGCATGTTTATACCTACACCAACAGTAGGTAAGTAGATTTATACCTACTTGTGAGTCGCGTCGACGGCTCGCGTGTTTATACCTACACCCAACAGTAGGTAAGTAGGTGTATACCTACTTGTTGTGAGGTAAGTACTTGTGGCTTCCGAAATATACCACACTTTTCTCGATCTTTCGAGATCCTTCTACTACATTCTGACGCAGATAGGCACTGTGTAGTGGTTTGTATGCGTCGACTTGGATACTGGAATGTTCTTTAGGCCTCTCGAATGTTCGACGTACCTCTACGCATTCTAGCCGTTGTTTCTCGACCCCGGGGCGTAACAATATTAAATGTTTAAAACGGCTATTACTGGAGCTTTCGCGGGACCCACGACACATGTAACTGTGTCGAAACGTAGGGCAAACAACGAAGGTAAGCTGAGTGCTTGTATTTGGTTAATCTTCGCGCTATAATATCCGTTTTAAACATTTAATAAAGTTCCAACTGTCATTTTCGCAATAAAATTGACAGATTTTTCTTATACTTAAACTTTTTCTTACTCTTACAAACCAGCACGTTTTGTTTCAGAGTGAAGGTAGCCGTGGCCCGCAAGGACTCGGCCATTCAGGCGCTGACGCACGAGGCCGCCAAGCATCAGGAGAAGGTCGCCGTCCTGGAGCAAAAGCTCCAGCAGCAGAGGAAAGACTTCCTTAAACATAAGTAATTAGGTTAGGATATCGCTTGTAATTGTTCCCAGTATGTTACTGCTGTTCTGTACTTAATGCTCTGGATACATTGGGGTTATCTATATATATAAAAATGTATCGATGTTCGTTAGTTTCGCTAAAACTTCAGAACGGCTGGACCGATTTCGTTAATGTGGGTTTTAAATTACACGGGGAAGTCAAGGGAAGGTTTAAAAGGAGTATTCCAATACACAATACACGAGGTGCAAATCTTCCTACGGCAAAAGAAATGTTTGCCGGGACAGCTAGTATTTACACAATAATATTAGCTTATAATTTTATGTGTCTCTTTCAATGAAGAGTTTTCTAAAAAATCTGTCGAAAGACAGTGGGATACCAAAAAGACGCAACTTGGTCTAGTATTGTTCGTCCTGGGACGCGCTCGTTTGTGGGATACTCATTTGAAATTATTTGTAAGTTTTATAAAACGCCAATAGATGGCACTATGTTAGAACTAGAGGCACAGTTCATTAGCTTTAAGAATATGTACCTACCTGATAGCCTGTAATTGTATAGTTCTAAATCATTAGAATACAGAATACAGATAAACGTACGAAATAACAGGCTGTTAGTATATTCTAAAATCTAATGAACTATAATATAAAAATACTCAGTTATTACCGACCTAACGCAAAACTTGGACTATACTTTTTATGTCGGCTGAAACCACTTTTCTGCCCAATAGTTTGTGCGAAAACATTCTCACATATAATTCTTACTCTATATTCTATGGTAAATAGTCTGTGGAGGACTGAGGAGGTTCTATCTTTTTTACTCAATGTAGGTAACATTCGGAGAAAAATGTGGCATTATTGAGGTATTTATCAATTTTTTACCCCCTGTCACGTTGGGTTAAATACGCTTGGTGAACTGTGGGCACTTGCTTCTGCCTACCGAAGTCTATGCCTGCCTATGAAGTGCCGTTGCTTACCCCGCTTTGGGATTAAAAGGCGTGAAGTGTATTTTATTTTAATTTTTTATCAATTTTTTCCAGGGCGCCATCTAGTATTATAATTTTTTTCAACTCCTAGGTACAGACGCAAGTTAACATGTTACTAGTGCCATCTCGCGGAAGTCTTTGTTATTAAATATGACAGTTCTAAAAGTTGAGAAGTCTGTAGTGTGGACGTCAATGCCCCAACAGGGGGAAAGTTGGCAACAAAACAGGGAGGGATAAAGATGTTTTGTATGGAGTAAAGAAAAAATGTGCGCTTTACAAAGAGACAGGCGCAAGTAGACGCGCACGTCTCCAGCTTGGGTAGTGGTGGGCTTAACCCTTAAAAACCTGTATAATCGTTCTACATTTGAAAAAAAAAACGGCCATGTGCTCCTTTTAGTGTAGATTAAAGGGAATAATAAAAAATATGTCTTTGTTTTATAACATAGTCTATTGATCCAAAAAAAAACGTTAAGAATAATGACTGACTGATTGATATTGTCCAAAAGTTGTTTTTTTTTTATTTATTTCTATAATTGATACCATAGGTATTTAAGGGTTAAGTTAATTTTTTTTTCTCTCTACCCATCTTCAGTTTATACAGACTGATTCGGGGTCATGAAACGGACAAGATTTACTATTCCAGAAAATTATTGCCATTCAAATAGTATAGTTTGTTTTTATGACATTTTAAACCTATTGAAATGTATCATTTCTTATCCAACCTACACAACAAAATGTATGATCACACAAACATTTATAACACAAAAAATACATTGTTCAGAAAAAGAAGTATACCATTGAAATTATATCAATTTCAATGATATAAGAAATTTGCCGTGTAAGAAAAAGTGGAGGATCTGAATTCCGAAGACATTCTGTATATTACGTATATGTGCTAATTGGTGTTATGATATTATTTTATGGTATTAAAAGTGCCTCTGCGTACCCCGCTTTGGGGTCAAAATACGAAGTATTTTTTTACATGTTGCCTGTTAACGTAATCTCATAATTTAGTAATTTTGTTAATTTATTTTCAAGCTTATTTATTAGTTATAAGTTAGTGTATAAATATATGTTACCCGTGATAATAATGGGAAATTATATGTATTTGAATGATTCCGTCCAACCAAAGAGCTATTACAATTAAATAATTATATCGTTCTATATAAGTATGTGTATATTGTATCGTAAACGTGTTTTTCTAAGATTTTCATTAAAATAAAAGCTTTTTAAAAAATGGTAAAATTTGTTTAATTTCTTAATTAACTATTATAACATTTATTATTAAATAACAACAGTATAAACAATCGTATACCTTTGTGGTAATATTTAAAGCTATAGCGTATGAAATAGGCACTCTTTTTATTTTTAAAACTTATATAAAAATGTTACAATAAAAATGCAAGGTAATTAATTAGTCTTTGTACACCCGGCCATTTTTATAAAACATTACTTTCTTCTTTTTTTCAACTGAACTTAGTAACAACTTAAAAACTAGGTTACAAAACATATCACCAAGGTCTCCACATTTCTGTGTTAGTAGAACCCGAGGTACCTTGCTCGGGTGACCTGGAGCTGGTGTCAGCTTCAGCCGGTCTGCTGGACCTGGCCAGCGACTCCGCCGTGTGGCTGATGACAGATCTCTGCACGTACAGGATGGGCGGAGTCACTACTGCCGGTTGGACTTGTGCAGATTTACTCTCGGGAAATGTGGACAATCTTTCTGAAAGTCTCAATTCGAACGCAGACTTTTCAGGTGACGTGCTACTCCGTTGCAGAAAGTTCTCCGGCTGTCTGATCGTTACTAGACCCTCGGGTATTGTCAACGTTCTCTCCGTAATCGTCACAGTTCTTTCAGGCAATTCTGTTTTCTGCAACTTGGCGGATGAGGGACCACTACCACCGTCAACGACTGACCTCTTCAGATGCCTCCTCATTGAATAATCGACAGCGCGTTTCGGCGACGCGTCTATGCCGATCTTGTAGTTCTCAACATCTATGACAATCGACAGCGGCTCCATGAACTTCTTGTTCTTCATCGCTTGAAGGGATTCCGGCGATATTGTCGTGGATGACACTGTCGGCTTCTGTGTTTCCGGGCTCGAGTCCTGGTCGGAGGCGGAGTGGCTGGGCGGCGTCGGGAAGGGGTAGTTTTTGAGCGGCGCTCGCGGCGGAGTCTCCAGCTCAGTGGACGAGTCGCACGCGGAGTCACAGGAGAGAGGGCTGAGCGGTGGACTAGTTGGTCTTGTTGATCTCACGTAGTGGAAAGCACTGGTTCTATCGCCGTCCATTCTCAGCGGGTCGGGCACCAGCTGGTGATCGTTTGCTGGGTTCAAATGGTCGATGCCAGCGATGCAGGAGGTGAGATGGTTGCCCAGCCTGTGCCTTATGCCGGTGGGCACGTTGGCGAGGCGAGAGAGGTATCGCTTGACCTCTGTGGCGCAGTCTCCGAAGCCGGACTTGAACCGGTGCAGCACGGTGGGGTCGGAAGCGATGGCAGCGGCCAGCTGCTGTCGCTGCAGCGTCTGCAGGTGTTTCACGGTCATCTCCAGGATGTCCGCTTTCTCCAGCTTCGAGTGGCGAGCTGGCTGGAAATGTTGGGAAACTTTTATTACGATGTCTTTGATATCTGTCTTTAGAAATACAAAAGACTAGTACCTAAAATAAATAATATTTCAGTTGTATTCAGGTATCAGTGGCCATGCAAGATAAGCTTAAGGACCAGGTTTATTTCGATTAGGTTATGTCGCACGGTTCACGTGTTTAGAATCCGGAAATGTATAGGTTCCTTAAATTTAACTTTTGGAAAGTTTTTTTTAACAGGTATTATTGTGTAGGTAGATACCCACACATAGTATTATACTTGATTGTTTTCATTTATGTCAATATTCTTTTGTGATTAAAATAAATTAGAATCCAATTAGACGATTGGCCGTAATGCCTGTGTACATATTAAGTAATTAAATCACCCTGTATACGTAGGTAGTAGTACAAAGTGTGGTATAATGAAGTCGGTACTTACGTCAGTTTCCACATTGTCTAGCAGGAGATCTTTCAGCTCGTTCAGGCAGTTGTTGATGCGCGCGCGCCGCTTCTTTTCCATTATCGGCTTATTTGTCTGAAATATTACATATTTACACTTATTAATTTGTACAACAATAAAAACATCACACTGTGCAAATTGACTATATTTTTTTTATAATAAAATTTTCACGAGAAAAAAATATCACCTTTCGCAATTCCGCTTTAGACAATCCTCTGGTTGATTCGTGTAAGATCATCCCGGTTTGGGAGTCGTCATCCTCACTGTACGGCATGTTGTTCACAAAACACTTCACTTTCACGATAAAACTTGGCACTGACACGTCCTTAGCCCACGGCGTCCCGTGCGCGAATGGTTCAATCCCACCTTTGCGGTACACTCATATTCAATTCCCTTCTTCCTGGGCATCCCTATATTGTCACAAGCGTGATATCTCCCTCCTTGTCGCACCCGCACGTTTGTACGGTGGGAACTGTATCGGAATGTTTTGTTTTCGTGCCGTCCCGCTCTGACGGGGACCTGTTGACCGACGCTTTAGTGGTGCAGATGTTTTAGGCTTTACGTGGCGGGTTCGATTCCGCTCATGTAAATTTTAGAGGAATTACTGTAGTTATATAATATTTAGGCTTCTACTATAAATAAAATTCAGTCCCAATGGTATCTTAGATAATAAATGTAATAAAAATATGTATTAATACTATCTAATCAAGTTCTATTTATAGACTATCTATTTATTATATAAGACTCAAAGTTTAAGCTTTTGTTTGAATGTATTATGTTGCATAATTAAATACTTATATTTTAGAAAACCCTTGACCCTAGAAAGCCTAAATTTTGCACGAGTTTCTTTTAATAATGTTTACGTGAAAAAAAGAGAGGATTTTCAAAATTCAGTTAATTAGAGAATGGTTCTAAAATTTGGTGGTAGTAACTTTTAATAGACATTAATATTGAAACTGTGCGAATTAAATCGCGGGGAGTCCACTAGTTTAAATACCTATAATAAAAATAATAAGTACATTCGGTAATTAAAACTAAACTCATGACCTAAATACGACATATACCTACTTATGATCAAAATGTTTTTTGCCATCCTATTTTTTTTTCAATGAAAAATCTACCTGTTACACCGAGTGAAGCTACATCCGCCGTCCCATTCACCCCGTGTTGTATGGGAATTCACATCCACAAAGTTCCATAATGCCCCGCAGACGCTACCCTGACAAAAAACCCCGTACTTTATGAACTGGCACCTTTCTACGAAGTAGGACGATGTGCTGCGTACAAAAACCTCGTATAACATTAACTTGATACTTTCCCGGGTCGCTCAAGCGGCAAGGGTGTGCGCATGAAGTTTGATATTTTTTGCCGGTATGTTATAGGGTGGGTTTAGTGGTACTTTATGAGCGGGGCTAGCGTGGGATTCTCACGGTGGTTGTGTGTGGGAATGTGTCGAAGGTGCAAAGGGTTCCTCATGCGAAGGTATGTTTTGGGGTGACGTGCCCCATTCTTTTGAGTTTAAGGAACTGGATTATTGCGAATTATTTTGCAGTGTCTTTTTTTATGTTTTGATTTTTTTTCGGTCGCGTTTAGTTAAGTAGGTATATGGCACTGCAACCTGTTTTGTAAGGTGTGGGAATTTATGCCGATTTAAACAGTTGTAATGCACGTAGGTAAAATATAATGTGACGTAATATTTTGTAATGCTAATCAAATAGAAAAGTCTAAAATAAATGTAGCGCGGATTATGAACGTACGTAGATCTCTTAAACCTGTTTTCTATAAATAAGTATTTTATTTGTCAGCGTGTACCGTCTATGTCTACGGAAGCACCTAATCACTAATCGAATTATTTCTAATCAACCATACACAATTATTTTACATCACTACGCCTAACCCATAACAATCCTAACAAGCCACACAAACAACAACCGATACAAATCCATCACAATTCAATTATCAATTTTATCATCGAGCGACCCCTACGAAGTCCGAACAAAAAACAAACAAATACGAAGAAAAAAAAACTCCGTCAGCAAAATGCTAATCGAGCATGTATGCCACGGCATTCCCATGGTCTGCAGTGTCCAGGTGTTTCTATCGGCTACCCCTGACCTTCCCCTCCCCGCCCGCCGCACCTCCCCGCACCCTCGCATACCGGCACTCCAGAGCCAAAAAGTTTAATTACCTCACCTAGGGGGAAAGTTCCCACGGTCGCGTAGCGGTGAGTCGGTGGTGTGGTGACACGTTTTAAAAGGGGCCGCACTGGACCATGTGTGTTTGTATGATGCTAGGTAGTTGTGTTGATATCAATATATTGTGCTGGATTGTGGTGTGTCAATGAACTTATTTTAATAATAATAATAATATCCTTTATTTCAGGCAACTAAATATACCTGTATCAACAGGTATCGGCCCATAATACAAATAAAATACAATAAAAAATATTTGAAAATAAATACTATTAGTACATAAAAACATTAAACATATCCTTATAAACTATCCTTCTGCACATCTTGTGTTCGTTCCTTTATAGTGTCCAGTCTTCCTCGGAAGCGCCGAAACACTACGCCCCTTGGCCAGAAGGAGGTTTCCATGTAGGTCGCCAGATCCTTCGTTGGAACTCGCACCACAAACGATTTAGCCAAGTTACAGACATAAAACAACTAGTCAGTCAGACTCGCTATTCAAATAATGTAAAGGTAGTACAAACTCTAACTACATAGTTTTACCCATCACATAATAGTCGAACCAACTCAACCATCATCATCAGCCCATATTTGTCCACTGCTGAACATAGGCCTCTCCGTGTCTTCGGCTTCTCGCTGCCTGGATTTTTGGGAAGGTGGATTTCTTTTAGACATTCTTCAGTCCACCTTGCCCGAGGGCATACTACACTCCGTTTGCCGAGACGCTCCGCTGAATTCCCCGCGGATTAGGTAAATTTTAACGCGATACTTGCAATCCAGGGGTCGTATGTTCGAATCCGGCTACGGACGTGTACCAATGGGCTTCTTTCAGAGAGCTACGCAACGCTCGTATGGTGAAGGACAACCGTGTGCATTTGCTTAACAAGAAAATCCAAGAATTAAAGATAAAGCAGCTCCTTCAGTCTTTTTGGACTTTTTTTGTACGGTATTTTAAAGTAAAAATTGTCTCGATTAAAGCATTTCTCCTCTTCAATGTAAACTCGACCTTAAACAAACGATGTTTAAAATCGAAATTGCTCCGACAACTCATTTAAAAACCACTGGTGTATGAAAACTTGCATGATAGCACGGTGACCCAATGAATGCATAATGCGATGATGGCATATGTATAGCGTTTCGTGACACACATCAATTTTATCAATTAACAAGTTTGCGTGTTAATTTTCTCCCTATCCCGTGGGAACATTTGACATTTGTGCAGTAGGTTGAATTATGGACTGAGTGACGTAACAGTTTGTGTGAAGCATCATTCCAGAACGCTGTTAGGTCTATCTGAAATCCTGAAGAATTTCTCCCACGGTTTTTTGTGCCTTGTTGTGTCCAGAATCACTGCAACCATTGCTGATGTATTGTGATCGCCACCTAGTTAATCATTTATAGTTCAGTATTCAATTATTTTATTAATTCTTATCAATTACTTTATTTAAGTATTATTAATTCTGAGCGCCTTTATAAATTTCTCCCACTGTTGACAGACATCCAAGAACAGTCTATCCACCGAATCGACATAGTATAGCGCTCTCTTTGTCACACATTTCCCTACATAAGACAAAGACAACAAATGAGTTAAGCACGCCCATTCGCACACGTGTTTCGCTAAAACAGTAAAGTCGTGTTTACACTACTGAGATAAGGAAAAGAAAGGGAAGGAGTAGGAAATAGGTATAAAGAAAATTTTGTATGTAATATTTTTTTTTTACTAATCCCTTTCTAGCGTCGTATCGCTGCAACTATCGTTTACATCTAATTATATAAAACAAAGACGGGTTTGTTACAACACTTATAACTCAAGAACGATTCAACCGATTAGGCAGAAAATTGGTGGGGACGTAGCTTAGAACCAGGAGAATAACATAGGATGCTTTTTATCCCGTTCCTATGGGGCTTAGTGCTGTATAGAGGGTGCTATAGTTTGTATGACATACTCAAAACTCCACGTCTCCTAGTTAGTTTATGATAAATGATTCAGTTAAATTTTCAAAGTTGTGGTCCATTTGATCATTATCTATTCTTAATATTATAAATGCGAAAGTAACTCTATCGGTCTGTCTCGCATTTACGCCAAAACTACTGAACCGAATTAAATGAAATTTGGTATGCAAAAGGACTTAGGTCTATGGGAAGGACTTTTTAATTTTTATCTACTAAGTATTTTACTACTTTTTATCCCTATCCTGTGAAACGCGTCACTAAATGGAGGGTGTTAGTTTGTATGAAATTCTTAAGCTACGCGGATAAAATCGCGGGGCGTCCACTAGTTTACAATAAACTTTCGCTTAGTAGGATTTACTTACCCAACTTGCTTAAATAGGGAAACTTCACAAAAAAACGAATCATTTCCGGTCATACCTCATTCAGGGGGCTGCTAACCAGTCTTCATATCAACATGAGTAAAAAAAAAAGTTGTCGATTGCTTCCGCGACCCGGAAGCGCGGCCCCGGATACAAGGTTTTTTTTATTAAATCTCAGATGGACGAGATGAAAAGACTCTCGTTTTTATATGACACGCACCTGTTCAAGTGTGAGAAAGTTTTGGATGGGAATATTGCGGCTTAACTCTTATTATCCTTAACCTAGACTAGGTAAAGATTTTTTAATTATCGTTTATTTGGATTTACCTACTTGAGGAATTGAGGTCGAGTGGTAGCTTTATTACGTATAATACAGTAATTTAGTATAGTTTTTTAATTTAATTATTTACTTACCTTGATATTAGGTATAAGCAAGTAGACAATTGCCTACCCTTTAAATAATGATTACTTTACTATGCAAACATAGGTTAAACCTACCTATGATCGGTAACCTTTACTTAGTACTTTCTTACATTATTGTATACATACTAGAAGTTTAAGTCTGTTGTACTCCAATAAACGAAAATAATAAAATAAATAATAATAACCTAGACAGCTGGAGAAATATTTAATCGTTCGAGATGTTTATCCGCTAGGTATCGACTTATACACACAAGGCTGACATAATTAACACTCGAAAGGATATCAAATAGCCACACGCATACCTACAACTCAACCGGACACACTTACTTCCTACTTATTACAAAATTATTTGTCGATAATCACAGATCCTAACATCCGCTCCAAAAAATAAAAACTTTCTCACACAGAGCAATCTTTACAAAGTCGTAGGTACAACTAGAAAAAACCCACGCTACCCTCATCGACGATCTTATAAAATATTTTTTCAAAAAACCGTGACATTTAAATAGTGCAACATATAAACAAATTCTGAGCGAAGGGCGTGTGAACTTACGGTGGGATTATACATTTTTTTTTCGAACCATCTCATAACGGGTCCGTTTCCTTTCTTCCTGCACAGTTCACAGGATATTGTAAATGATTTATTATGAAAAAAAAGTCGGATGCAGACTCTTCAAGATGTTATTAAGCGGTCAATGCGTAAAAAGGTTTCACCTTTATGCATACTTACCTAAAAGGTTTATGCTTTTTTTTAACGTGTTCTTGGACCGCAGGACCATATCTGTGGCACATTTTTTGCATTTGTGGTTTTAACAATTAATTCGCACTTTCGGGTTAAATAAAATACCCTCGATTTACTTATCCACACATAGATTTTGAAATACAAAGATAGGTACACTGACAGCATCCTAGTAAATCTCTAAAAGGTAAAAAAATTATAGGTATTTAAATTTTAAATAATGCGTGAACAATCCCCCTTTCTGGAGCCAGAAGGACGGGCCGTAGAAAACCGGCTCACAAAATAGGGCCGCTGAGGACCCTGCGAAGTATCAGGAAGAAACCGGAACAGGAAAACGGACCTTGGCCGTGTTCGAAAGTCGGAGTGCAACCAGGACGCACGGCCAGGTACTTAGGTAGATGATGCATAAATATTAAAATTTATTAACAAGAGTCTTTAACGAATTAAATGCAGACAGATGATAAGTCAACATAACAACTTTTAGGAACTTACGTGCAATGTATTTCTTAAATTAAGTATTTTAATGTATTTTCGCATTTCATGAACTTTCGCGCATTTCATTCACTTTTGTAACGTAGGTAAGTGAAATATAGCAGCAGTTTGTAACATTTTATAGGTAGTCCTAATACCTTTCGCTAAAATGTTACTGCCGTGCAGTCGTCCTTATAGAATAATGTGCAATAATTTATTATTGATTCAGTGGCACTTCCAGTGTATGAAATGCGAAAAACTCTATGTAAGTATGTCTGAAATAGTGTATGAAATGCTACAAATAACATTCGATTTTGGAAAAGTACCTATATGAAATGCGAATAATTTTTTTTTCCACAAAACGTTCGACCTTTTCTCACCCTCGAAAAGGTCGATACGGGTTAGACCTGCAAGTTTTATAACGTAGATAGTTAACGTAACCTAACATTTCCTACAAGTATTAAAGAGGTTACCTACCTCCCTCCACGACATTCCCACGCTCCGAGCCGACAGGTGTGTCAGTAGAGGGATGTTTCCTGACACGACGACGTTCCATTTTGAACTCTATCGCTTACATTTAAAAGAGTAAATTCGCGCACATTAACCATTACACATACTGTCGTGTAGGGTGATAATCCTGCGTTGGTTCATTGCTCTGTACTCCGGGTGTTATGTTTCAGAGGTTGTGACGTAAAAACACAAGTAGGTAGTTAGTACCTAGATACGTGCTTTGTAGGTAGGTACGTTTTTATTGTAAAAAGTATGATGGAACACACCGCAATATTACAAACTGGGAAAAATATCAAGTCCTTCTCAGTGTGTAAGTGTTACAAGAGGTACAAACTGGGAACACATCAAAAGTATTGAATACGTCCAGGCCCAGCTAGCCTCAAACTACACACATTAAAAGTGTCTAGGGATCAAGAACATTTTTAGCTCTATAAAAACTAATTTATTTAAATCAAATCTAATCTTCTGGATTGGTCTCCTACCTAATTCCCCATGCCTGTATCAATGACTTATCAGCACATTTTGAATAAATTATGAATGAATTCAGTTTTTGTAAAATATATTCTTGATTGCAATCTTCTAAAATGT
>SJJU01070646.1:0-60361 GCA_012932125.1 Conopomorpha cramerella | reverse complement strand
AGCGGAGCACCGTTTCTTCGGATCCAGCTAACCTCCAAGGCTGATCTACCAGAGACTTCCCATGAACGAGTGTCAAGAACGCTTATTGATCACTGAATGGAAATGCTACCCTGACCTGTTTCGCTAAAAGGCTTCACCGAACAGGCATGCCGGAACATGGATGGGGATACCCAACCACTTGGCGGCATGGTTTTGTTCGGTGGGTGGTAACTATCCGCGGCCGAAGCCTCCCACCAGAATGATACCTGGTTTGCACCACCCAGGGACCACGTGTGGGGTGTCGAAGCAGGGTTTTTCCCACGGACGTAGGTATCACAGTCCCCTAAAATCAAAAAGTCATTGTCAAAATCCTCTAAGCCGTTCCGAAAAACTGTTAATTCAGATTATTATTATTAGCAGGTTAGACTATCAGGGTGCACTGATTTGTTATTGGATAAAAAATGGACATAGATTCAATGTATACAGTTTTACGTGTGCCCCTCGTTGCGTCGCTCCTATCACTAATTGCTCCATTTGAAAAACTGACACGTGCATCACGTTCTGTGTAGTTTTACAGTTTTGCATACGTGCAATTTATGAACATGAAAAAAAAAAGTCAAGCAAGTGTATTCTGCATTTATTCACATTTTTCTTAACTATTATTTCTCGAACATAAGCGACACTAATGAAGGGGTTGTAAACAGATAGGAATGCAGTTAATTATTGTTGTGTAACCTACCCAATTATTGTTTTATTTTATTTTTCTGTTTGTTTTTTTTTATTTGTGTATTTGTAATTAATTTGTTTTCATTTACTGAATTGTTATTTTTCAAATGTTTGTTGTTTATTTGCTGCATTCACCAATGATGTACCCAATGTGTTGCATGAATAAATTTCTTTTCTTTCTTTCTTTCAACATTTGGTTAGGTTTCAAAGATTCAATTCATTCAATCTGCTGTTTTGAATAGGATTGATGAAAAAGATAGGCGATGGAATAGGGCAACCAATGCTCCATTTTCAGTAAGTGGTATGTTAGTTATTATAATTGGAATACTAAAAATAATATTAAACGTTTTAAAATTTAATTTTATAGACTGCCAGCACTGTATTTTGACAGTATTTTTTTCAATGGAAAATATCATTACACAATATGTTTGTAAAGAGGAAGCAAGCTTGACGTCGTATAACTTTCTACAGAATTACCATAAAGTGCGGATTTCAAGCCAAGTAGGTTGCGAGTCGGCGCGCGGGCCAATTCGACAGTATTTTTATTCCTATGTCAAAAACACTTTTATTACCACCTATGCTATGGCGGACTTTTTTTTTAATTACGTCAAAGTATCAGCAGTGCAGTACACCGGTTTTTTTATTTAGCCTTTATGGTGCCCCACTTTTTCCTCTTTTATTATTTTAGTAGTGGACTTCGGATTCATTCAACTCTCTGTATATAGCGTCATATATTTTGGGAAATCCGTTATTAATGCAAATACACAGCTTTAGGATCCTAGGTTCTACGTACCACCAACATTTTGATCTGTAATTTTAAGTTAGTCCAGGTAGTATCGTCATCTCCTGCTGACTTTTATTTTTGCTTTTTAGCATAATATGTAAAAAGCTACTAACGACCAGCGTTCTAGCTCCCTAGCACCTGATCTTTCTATATTCTACTACAAAGACGTTTTTGAAGACTCAACTCTACATTGGTCGACGCGAGTTTAACGAACAACTATCGTTCTCTCTATCAAACCGCATATCTAAGAGCAAGATACCAATATAACTCAACGGGAGTACATGCTTTAATAAGAGAATCGCTCCACAGGATTGTACATCAAAGTGTCAAGTGTCTTAGAAGTCTAAAAGTTTAATAACTAACTCTCTGAGGAATATGGACTTAGTTTACGTGTTAAATTACCAAGAATCGTAAAATGCGAGCGAATTTCAATGAAGACACACTTGACACTAACTTAATTAAAGAATCATAAAGTCGCAAACGAACTTACTTTCAATGAAATTTGCTAACATTTTATAATGAAAATGGTCATGTAAAAGATGAATTCAATTAAAAACACCAAACCTCTTAAATATGTAATTGTAATAATGTTAAACGAGAATGTGTATGCTTTAGCACAATTCATATACATAAACACGTAATATCAATACTAATATTGTAAACCCAAGGTACCACCGTGACACGAAATTGATGTGCAAAAATAAGTATAAAGATAGTATGAATATCTAATAAAGTCGGGGGTGTTGAAAACTTTTCGCATTTAGACGTTAGCGATTTGATCGCAACAACGTAATTTTATTTTGCGAATAAACGTTACACTGAGTGTTATTTATGGGAGGGAGAATTTTTTCTTCAACTTTTTTTTTTGTCAGAATACAAATAGGTAGCTCCAAAATGAATAGCAGGCGCAAAAAAAACGTGTTCACAAAAATCTTCAATATACAGGGTCCACAATAGGAGCAAATACTTATAATTATGATAATTATTCAAAACGATCTTCACTGACATTTAGATGAAATCACTATAACATCTCAATGTTAGTTACATTGATTTAATTTTAAACTCAATTTATTTCGAAACAACGTACTTTGGGATACTTGAAAGTACCACACACCATACTAACTTAAAGGGGTCGAAATGATCTACTCTATACATTGTTTGCTCGTGTTACAGGCTCCACCCTGTATATTCAGCTTATTGTACTTACTCGGACGTTTCGTCCGTTGTTTTATTTTAGTCATTGACTTGTAAATTAAAAAGTGAAACGGCGTTTTTACGATTTTGCGAAACGACTGTAAATGAAAAACCCTATTTACTTTTCGTTTATTTATAACGGCATTAACCGGCTCTTTTACGATACTCATTATAAATGGGAATTCGTAAATTTGGCTTAAAATTATGTTCGCCTCGCGCATCGTTCATTCAGTTAATTACCGTAGGTGTGTGTGTATTCTCAGTAATGAAATTACATTTTGTAAAATTAATAAATTTGATACACGACATAATAATTTGTCCCGTGCTGGTGCGGGATTGTAAAAAGAATGATACTAACTGTACTTCATTCAAAAATCGTCTTTAAAGACGACCTTTAGGATCGATTAGAGAGCATTTTTCGGAACCGCCAGCAAACTTTAGAAATTGCTCAAGCAAACTAAATCCTACACATAAACTAAGGTCCACATAATACCGAAACGGGGCCACTTTTAGTCCGACAAATTATTCATAAAATCTTCAGCATAATACTTAAATAGGCCGTTAAAATAATATACGCCCTTAAAGTACATAATTATAAGTTTTACTTACATTTCTCATTAAACATGTAGGTAATATCAACAAACCTAATAAACGAGTTCATATGCTCGCAGCCGGTAATGCTTCTCATTCAAAAGAAGTAAACACACAGGAAATCCCTCCTTAATAGATAAGACATACACATAACTATTACGTGTATACACATTACTAATAATGTTGTTACAAGCTGCGTGAACGTAAAAAAACATGCAGCTGAAACCGGACCCTCGAAAACCCATTATCTAGGCTCAATGACTCGGATCCAAACAAATATGTGCCGTCATGAATGAAACGTTAGGTATTCTTAGCCCCTTATTCTGAAACTCCACTCAAGCATAGATCACTGCTCAAATAGGTAATGATCTAGTCATGTTTACGTAAAAGACATTCATTGTTATTTCAGAATACAGGCCTAACCTTTTGATTTGCTCTTTTTCCCCGCCTTGTGATTAAAATGCGTACGTGTTTTATACTTTACTTTTTATATTGATAAAAAATATGAAATTTCTCAGACACCACTAGATCTTGAATAGTTAGGGTGCAAATATCTGCCCTGTGGCACGCCGCCTTAAATCGATGATGTGTAGCGGTTCGCAAACGTGTTGTGCGACGTGGGCAGTGACGCAGTACCCGGCGAGGTTGCGTGGTGCCGCCGCCGCCGCCGCCGCCGTGCTGTGCCCGCTCGACCTCCGACTGCTGACCCTGAACGATTTTTCATCTTTGAAAATAAAGTACCGCGAGCTATTTTTACACCGAAGGCAGTTTCAAAAATAAACACATCCAGAATTAACTTCAGATACGGACACTTCCTTTTAAAGGACTGCTTAACATTATAATTTGGTAAGCTCGTAGCGTGGGTATTAAAAGTTATTCGTATGAATTTCTTTATACTTATTTGAGAGCTTACCGTTCGTTGACCTGTAACAAACAGCATTGTAAAAATAGAAATGAAATTTAGGTGCCTACTTACTTAATTTGAAACATTAATTACTCCGCTAGTCGAGGTAGCTCAGTGCTAATTTTCAAATAAATTGCGTGGAAAACCTTGTGAAAAGAACAAAGTGCTCGAATTTTTGTTATTTACTCACAGTCTCCTTCAGAAAATAATCCCAACACATGAGGGAAAAAACACATCGCGCATTCCCGGCACGACTGTCCACGGATTTATCACAGTGTTGTTGAAATCAGTTCTAAATTCTTTAGCTTCTTACTGTCTTTCTTTTGTATTCGCGAGTGAACAATGGAGTGTCGTCCGAGGTGCAGTACAAGTTGAGAGCGAATCTTCAGAGATTGTAAATATTTAAAGTAGCTAAGTCGTAGGTAGGTACGGCGCACAAGGTCGGCTCAAACGTTCGACGCCTTCCAGTCCAAATCCGATTACGAAAAGAAAAAGGCAAATACTTACGTTTTCATAGCGAACAAAATGACAAGTGGAGGGCTGGGGACCCTCTGAAAGTCGACAATTGAAAAAAGATTACTAAGATGGAAAATCCTCTATAGGCCGGCTTAGCTCGTGCTTTTTATTTTTTACAATACCTACCCTATTTTAAAGGTAAAAAGCCAGAATTTCGATGATATAACTACACTTACCAACATATAACTATCATTATTTAATTCAAGAAATACCTATTCTATTAATTATTCCAAAAGACATTCTAGTAGGTATACACTGAAATATGAAAAGTTTCAGTTAATATAAACAGTGATTGTAACCAATTGAAATACACACATTTCAAACATCCATCCGTAAAACCACGTCTCCCAGAGGGATAGAAGTGACAGTCGATTTCCTTTGCCTGCGGTTAAAAAGAACATAATAAATCGTACTAATATTAGAAATGTGAATATTATTTTGTCACGCTTACATGCTACTAATAAACCGACCATCACATGGGGTGTTCGTCTGTAATTGGTCGTGCACATTAGTTACGTAATTTCAGTACTAGTTTTATATTATTAGGTTAAACTGAGTGTTACGTCTGTTGGTGAACCTATATAAATAAATAAATAAATCACGAAAATTTCTTCGAGGTATTAGAAGTAACGTATTTACTATAACATACTTTATGTTATCTAACGAGGAACCGAAATTCTAACGAGAATAATAAAGGAAGATAACACAGAGGGGTACAAATACATTTATTTTCAGTACAATTGCGAATTGCAACAAACAGCACCTGTACTAATTTATTTTGACCGTGAACTAGAAAGCGTATTATTGTACTCTCCCCTAGTCTGAGTGGCAAAAGGATCCAATTTAGTAAATTGGCTCAATTGTTCGAGAATTTTAAATTCGAAGCCTCTTTGGACGTCACAAGCAACTGAGAAACGATGATAAATTGAAAGTTTAGATCCGGAATACAATCAAAAGCTTTCAGTAACAGTAATCTTATCCTGTTCAGGTAATAGAGTAGTCATTTATTTTATTTTACTATGTTGAGTTCGTTTGTTAAAATTCTATTTAAACGATGGATTTCTTTACTTCACGATGGAGAAGTTACTTCTTGTTAGATTTAAGATTTTACAAATAATTAATGGGTTTTTCTATTAGATACTTTACAGTTTATCTGTAAACTCGACTTAAATTTCTGTCGCAAGAATACTTAATAACATACTTTCATTTTAAGAAAAAATAAACTTCTCTCACAGGAATAAGAAACCGAGATGAAGTAACGTTTTAACGCCGCTATTGCGAGTCACAAAGTGATTTTAGACTCACATCTGACTCAAAGTAATAAGACAACATGACTGACTAGAACACTCTTTCCCACAAGTTGACATAGATATATTGTAGTTTGCAACACTTGTGGGCTGATTATTTCAGTCCTATTCTTTACTTACTTGTTTAGAAACTAAAGTAAATATTGTGCGTATAATTTTAAAAATAACTTTATAAAAATACTTTGAAATTGGGTTATAAATAGGAGGAATGTTATTGTATCACTTCATATGGAGAACTATTATTAAGAGAATATAATACGAGCCGGCGGCAAACGTTGTTTTTCCAATATATATTATTAACAGTGTTTCTATTATACACATCATATTTCTTCAAGAAACACTCTATCTATTAAAGAAAACCACATAAATGTATTGTGTAGGCGGTTTTAAAGTGCGTCTGTGGTCCAGTTGGTCGGATACTTGACTTTTAACCGGGAGGTCGCGGGTTCGAGTCCGGCTACTGGACGTGTACCAATGGGACTCTTTTTTATAGCCCATGTACGCAACGCAACACTCTTACGGCGAAGGACAACTTCGTGATGAAACCCGCACACCACAAGGTGTGTGAATCATATAACGGCGATAGGCTCACCCCCTGTCACGTTGGGTTAAATACGCTTGGTGACCTGTAGGCACCTGCTTATTAAGCAAGTGCCTCTGCCTACCCCGCTTTGGGATGAAAAGGCGTGAAGTGTATTTATTTTTTTAGGAGAAGGCGGTTTTAAAGGTCTAAGAATACAAAGGGACAGGCAGCGGAAGGCGGCTTTGTTTTATACTGTGTTATAATCCTTAGTTTCAATTGCGTCAAATTACAGCGACAAAGATGCCTATATTACGCATAAAGCACGTGGCGTAGTAACCTTTAAGACCTTTACCGTATTACAAGCGAAAATGACATTACTTCATCATCACCCCGGCGGAATTAAATTATGCACAGTAAAAATATTACAATTTAACAGAATTGCACATTATTACACAATATTTTAAAATGGGAAAGCTTGGTAGGAACTGTATTATTTCATTTTGTTAGTACTTCTTTGTTTCACGAAGCCTACGCGCTTAATTGATCTGTTAATAATTTAATGAGCTGTATAATATTTTAAAATTAAATATGTAATTTGTCCTAAATGTAATGTTCTACTTTTATTACATTAATTTATTAATTTGACAGATTCACTGTTTCTGTTGCCAACGTTTTACCTTCCACTCTTGACTTACATAAACGCTATCCCGCTCCACTCCATCCAACTTTCAAAAGATGTTCAGAATAAACCGAACAACCAATTTACCTGTAACTTGGACTACTTTATCCTTGACATACCTTATCCGTGGAAACGTATACCTTTGATGGGTCAAGCCACCGCCCACTGTCCTGCGCATCCATCATCAGGGATTAGTGTGACAAATAACACCACGCTGTATCTGATGTTTCGGTGGGTGTTGACAACTGAATAATATATTATTACGTCCGTCTTCCAGAGGGGTAGGCAGAGACAATCCATCTTCGCTTGCTACGCCACTTTTGCCTGTTCGTCATGAGGGGTTTTGCTAATAATTGTGAAATAATTATCCGATATTTTTCAAGAAAAAAGTAACCAAGAACACTTCTCAATTTCCCTGAAATTTATCGGGTCTGTCATGAAACCCTGACTCCTTTATCATGGAACCACCTTTTAAATATATTATTTTCATACATACATACACTTCACGCCTGTCTCCCAGAGGGGTAGACAGAGGCTACAGATCTCCATTTGTCACGGTCCTGACATACCCAATAACAAAAAATAGCATCAAAATCGGTTCTTAACGACGAAGTTATCCGCCAACAAACATACAAAAAACATATATTCGGAAGAATTGTGAAAAGCTCCTTTTTTGAAGTCCCTCAAAAATATAGGTACCAAGCTGAATTTAATTTGTCAGTTCTATGTCAAGTACAGGGATAACAAACCTGCTGAGAATAACCAGTTTCAGAAGATCTGTTAACCTTTGTAGTGGCCGCGCGTTTATTGGTGAGGGGGTTAGAGATTACCGTTTATAACTCGAGGCAGGAACAATCGATCTCGGCCTGCTACGAATCTGGTCTGTTTTGTTAAGGAGGTAAGTATTCAAATGCTACAAGTCGTTTTCCCGTGCTCTTTACTTCGTTTTTCTGTAGTACATCGCTGATTTGTACAGTAAATAGTGGAAATGCTCGTCCTCCTTCACTAGAATACCTAATATAATATACAACATCCGTCCAAAAATTTGGATGGATGTTACTTTTTCAAGCAAAAACTAATGAACGGATTTCACTAAACTTTAAAATAAATCTATTGTTTTAAATTACACGAGCCCTAGCAACCTGTTAGGCAACGGAAACTAAGACCCGTATTATCTTCACTGAAGTGTAGAAAAGGTTGTATAAATTATAACTGAAATTATGCGGATGAAATCGAGGGGCGTTCACTAGTAACATAATACAAATTCATAATATTATTAATTAAATTGAAAACCACAGGGTCACTTTGTTTATACATACTGTTCTTAGCCGAAGAAGGTTATTTCCTCTGTAGAGATAATAGTTAGTGATTTGAATTGGGAATTTCGCAGATGAATTTTCATATCATAATATAAGATTTCCATATCTTGCATTAATACCCGACCTTCGAGCAGGGGCGAGGTCACTCCCAAAATAGTTCCCATTGCATTGGTCATAAAATTACAATCCTTTGGGGATTCATGCGCCCGAAGAGGAAAACACCCCAGTAAAAAAGTTTAGCATATGAATTCCAATTCATAAATAAATGGAGATTACGTTTACGACCGTTGGATATAAAACGTGAAAGGGTTAGCTAAGAAGCTTTATTATAAGATTTCACTTTATTTTCCAGTATTTTTATATCTTTTCATCCGACGCCGATGTCGTTTGTCGAACATCTTCGGAAAATTTTAAAAATAAAAAGTGCACTTGTTCGACATTGCTAATTAATTAAATAATTCAAAAGCTTATCTCCAAGCGCCGTCAAGAGCCCTTCATTGAAGAAAGATACACCTCCAAATATGAAATTCTAAAGACGTTTCAGCAATCAAGTCGAGGCCTAATTACTACCCAAGGTGAGATAACAAATTAATTAACCGATGAAGAACGCAAGACGCGCCGCCTTAATGTGAGCCCGGTTCCCCTATTCAGGCCCTAACAGAACATAATATAATCTTCCATGAATGGAGGTGCGAAGCTGCTAGTGCGTACAGGTAGCCGCGCCCGCCCCGCACCGCCTCGCCCCGCCTCCCGCGACCCGCGCCCCACCGCCCCCTCCCGCGCCCAGTGACGTCAACGGCCTCCTCCCCATCACACCCTGCCAAGGTATAAATAGCTACCCAAGCAAGCCACAGGTTTTGGCCCTTCTATTTCCCACTGTTATTGTGTCCATTTAACTAATCGTTTCGTTTTTTTTTCTTTGCCCGTATTGACCTTAAAAGCCTTTCCGCTTAATATTTGATTAGGTCACGATGCTGAACGGTTCTAAGTCCTTTTCATGATTATTGCTAATGAATGAAGGAATGCGGCGCCAATTTCCGGCTTTATTATACGCAAGGAAATTCCCATTATAACACACAGGTGATTACAACTCGAGAGTGAAACTACGATACCAGACTAATCGTAAACTTCAATCTGAAAAGGTTAACGAGAGTAACTATCAAGGTCACCATATTAACTTTATGTCGAGATTATATGACGCTGGAGACAAACCATGAGATATCGCATTTTTTACCAAAAATGTAAGACACAAAAAGCCACAACTCAGTATTCTTGATTAGATCACATATCATTGCTCATGGCTGACAAAAATGTGCTTACGTTGTGGAAGTCGAGCAACGGTTATATAAATAACACTTTCTTTTTCGGATAAGAGGCGAGATCGTGCCTCGACTAACTCATCGACACATCGGGGAGTCTCCGCGGACTCGTGAACTTAGCAATTCCGGTCGAGAACAGTGCCACACTAACGACCTTCGAGATATCCACAATCATTGAGACGAAATCATTCCGAGCGAATGCCAATCGAAAAAGTTCCTTTGGAATTCACACTACTTCTTAAAAACAACATTATTTATTATTATTATTATATATACTCTTCCCGATTTTGCGGTAATGTCCACCAGTTTGTGTAAAAAACAACATAAATGTAGTTATGTCTCGCATGAAATATTCACGGTTGTATGAAGATGAATTAAGATATATTGCGTGTTTTGATAAGCTTTTGTTACTTATTGTGTTCTATTCAAGTCACAGGACCCTGAACGATTCGCTTGTGGCTAATAAATGCTTCTTTATAACAGGAAACAACACGTACATGCCTATTGTAATTTAAAGACACCTTTACGAAACCCGACAAGGAAAATAAGAACTAAATTATACCTCTCCGTCTTTGGAGGGAATGAAAAATGTCCTACAGGGTATTATAGCCACGGAAAATTAATACGACGCCGTTTTCTGTAGATTTTGTTTTAGAAATTCGACTCAGTTTAAAAAGTTATTTGTCATTCAATGTTACGCTATTACGGTGAAGGAAACAAATTGGTGGTGATCTTTAAGACAGGCTCAACAGTTGTCTGTATTGTTTAATTAGATACACGTGTCGAAATATTGTGTATTTACTTAGTCAAAAGTACTACATACCCTACACTAAAGGTATAAAACTTATGCTATTATAGATTTGAAGGCGTGAAATATTATAGTGATTTACAAAACAATTCGCTTGCTAAGTTTCCTAGTAAACACTTTTCGCCATTATTGACTAAGATATGTCATGAAAACTTTCAGAGATTAAATAACTTTGCTTCCTAGAAAGACCGGCGGTACTTAGACGGTGACTAATTTATTTTTATTGTGGAACTTTCCACATTTACCGTAAAGTCGAACTACCCACCGCCGCCGCTGGGGTATTTGAATAAAGAACTTGCTTACACGACATAATCTTCTAACTCTTTGCTCACAACCTCCTTGGACAATTGAAATGATGATTTTCAGCCAGTACCCGGGATGTGACGCACGAGGAGTCCGGTAGTGCCAGTATCAGACACAATTATATGATGGAAAATATTATAAAAACGTACATACATAGTTTTGTCAAAATAGGTTGAATATTATGTAGTTTTTGTGTGAAGAACATTCATGTACACTCAAATTTAACACTGTTTATATTAGGATATACGAGGTACAGTCACGTGTATAAACATGTGTGCACTTAATAACATTTCAAAGCCATTTAAAAAGCATTGATAGAAATGTTACGGTCTTGCGAATATGAAATACTACGATGAAATAAGCTCCTATATCAAAGTAGCAATTGTTATTTTGAGAGAAAATGGCTTTGAAATGTTACTAAATGTATACATGTTTACACACGTGACTGTACCGTATTTGTACAGATATTTTGCAAGAACGTGTGCGTCAAATGATGTCGGTATGTCGCAACCACATTTAAACATTTTCCAGGTAAATCCATAAACCGTTTTATACCAGTTTTGATTGGTAAGTAACTTATCATATTTTTACGACCTCACATTTATAGAAGTGACTCATACGTCGTCATGTTGTTCCAGGTATACCTAAGTTTTATCGTCTAAACTGAGTAGGTATATAACTCAAGACATCTGTTGACATTAAAATGTTTGTATTAATGACATTACATGTGTAGATATGTTGTAAACAGTAAATACGCACTTATTAAACTCGAACTGGAAATCATAAAATAAATATATTTTAACAACATTTTTAACTTGACATACGTTTTTTTGTCGACAGAAAATATTGCTTGAAATAAATCGCACGAAATAAATGTTGAACGTGGACACTGACGGCACGGCTGGCCCACAAGCTCAAAGTCGCACAGCGTGCTATGGAAAGGGCTATGCTCGGCGTTTCTCTGAAGGATCGAATCAGAAATGAAGTGATCCGACAGAGAACCAAAGTCATCGACATAGCTCATCGTTTTAGCAAGCTGAAGTGGCAGTGGGCCGGCCATATTGCCGTAGAACCGATGACCGTTGGGGAAAACGAGTTCTCGAGTGGAGACCGCGTCTCGGCAAACGGAGTGTAGGACGCCCTCAGGCAAGGTGGACTGATGATATACGCAAGATGGCTGGCAGAAGCTGGATGCGAGAAGCCGAAAACAGATCACAGTGGCGTGCAATTGGAGAGGCCTATGTCCAGCAGTGGACAAGTATGGGCTGATGATGATGATGATGATGAAAAGAAATTACCCTCATGTATTTATGTAAAATAATAATGTACGAAATAAAAATATTTGTTTTGTCAATTAAGTGGACACCCCGCGATTTCATTCGCGTAATTTTAGTTAGTTACCTGCGATTCCAAATTTCAAGCGTCTAACTTGAGCTGTTAAAATTTTTCATAAAAAAGTATTTTCCCGTTCATTTCCGTTACCGTGGGAATTTCTGGAAATCCTACCTTAGTGCACCCCTACGGTACCTAAGATACGTCCGTTCCAAGTGCCTAAATTTAGCCGTATGGTCTGTGCGTTGATATGTCAGTCAGTCAGTCAGCTTTTCCTTTTATATATTTAGATAGTTTTAAAATTGACAACGCACTTTCTAATGATCTCGATATAATGATAGTCAATTTGTGGTCTGTACGTTTTGCCATTAGAAAAACTTTCACATTACGCTCGCTAATTGTGCAAATTTGGCCATGTAACAGCGCGGCATACCGTCAATTTATATGCGGGAAACATTTTGATGAGCGCATAATTTAACATAATGGCTGCCCCTAAGTTCATACCATCTTACATTTATAGATTATTTTCTTTGAAATTATGTAAATTAATCTAAGTATACAGGTATATATAAAACTGAATGCCTTTTTTTATTGGCCACGGCATTACGCGAAAATGATTGGAACAATTTCACCAATTCTCTTTTTGTTCTGCTTTTTTTGTTGAGAGAAGTAAAATAAAAGAAAAACATACAAATTATGCGGAAAATTAGAGAGAGAGAGAGAGAAGTTCTTTTGCACCAAAAAACAAGAAAGAATAAACACAAGTAATTCCTAAGAAAAGAACAAATAAACAGAAACCAAATTTTAAAAGAAAGAAATTAACATAAAAAGAAAAAAATAGATAAAATAGATAATAACATAAAAAAATATAACGCAACAACATACACAGCAAAACACAGAAATAAAACTAATTAAATGCACAAGTTTTTGGCTGCAAAAAGGCTGCTGGCTCAGCATTATTACACTAGGTACCCCTCAGGTAAATCAATATTCATAGTGGTGGCAAGATAACTTCTGTCGAACCTAACATAAAAATATTGTATGGTTTAGTTAAACCAAGCAGACGTTATTTGAACGACTTAAAAGCTAATATTCGCCGCATTAATGCAATATTCGGCCGCAGTTGCTCGATAAAGTGGTCGAAAATTGGACTTCTCCATTACCATTAATTGAAGCAATCCGTGGCGTCCATATGACCGAAATCATGTGTTAGCATTTTGGCTGGAATGTCTTTTAAATAATGCAATGACATTTAATAAATGTGGACGGGTATGGGCTGATGATGATGATGATGATGATGATGTAATAAATTGGAGAGGCCTATGTCCAGCAGTGGACAAGTATGGGCTCATGATGATGATGATGATGTATTTTACGTTTTTATTAACTGTGTAGTAAAAACTTTATATTACTTTACTCTATATCTTCGCATAGGTTAACCACAACACACCGAAAACTTAAATGTTCCCGCCATTGACAATAAACACACTGCTACGTATACAAAAGTTATACATGTTTACTACTAATACTGGTAATTCTATATTTAAACTCTCTCACTAAGAGGAGGATGGTAGGTCATATCTCCGGAATAGTTACCCGCAATTTTTACTAATGCTTACAATGTCTAGCGTGCAGTAAAGTATTCATTCATTAGTTCCTTAGTAATGATCTTTTAAACGCTGTAGACGGTTTTCTCTTTACTTCGCTTTGCATTAAGTTAAGTGGATTACAGAGCTTGAGGGGTCTGAGTGGGTGTCTGCTGGTACCACTTTTGTTTTACTCAATTGTTACAAATTACGCTTTTAGAGATGTAAGCCCCAGTGCGCCCATTGTTTACAATTCCAGTCGCATAATTTAAGTATTATTTAGCTTGCGGTACGCCGGACCACCAATCACCGTGGTTTAAGAACATTACATGAAATGTGGCTTGTTTCATATTTTGCTTAGTGGCTCTGACTACTTGCCACTTTGAGTTTTGGTGGATTTTTTTTTACAAATATCTGACAAAGACGGGAACTAGTTAGTTAGTTAATCGATTGTTTGAGTCAAAATATACTTACTCGCCTTTTAATCCGAGAGCGGTCCATACAGAGGCACTTGCTAAGTCCCATGGCTCACCAAGCGTAAATCCAATGTGAAAGGTGTTCGCCGTTACAGAGTTCAACATACATTTTAGTGTGCGGTTCTATGATGTTGACCTTCACTCAGCAAAATATTCTTAAATTTAGCAAATAAAAGTTCCGTATCATCATCATCATCATCATCAGCCCCTACTTGTCCACTGCTGGACATAGGCCTCTCCAATTGCACGCCACTGTGATCTGTTTTCGGAAATAATTAATTAATCTGTTCCGTATAATTTTGGGAAATTATCCCTTAAACCACAACACCACTGCGATCGTCAACCCGCCTGCCAAGCGTGGCGATTATTGGCATTTCCCTCCAAATGAACGTGGAAATCACCTCAAAATAGTTCCTACGTACACCATTAAAGGAATCATCATCGTCATCATCATCATCATCAGCCGCATGATGTCCACTGCTGGACGAGGCCAACCCGTCTGCCAGGACGTAAAAGCGTGGCGATTATTGGCAGTTCCCCCCAATCATCTCGGAAATTGTTGGGGGGAAATGCCAATAATCGCTGATGATAATCCCTTTCGTGGTGTATGAAGGAACTACATATTTTGGAGATGTTCCGCAGTAGACTGCCATGATGATGATGTTGTATAAAATTCTGTCGGGTAGTCTATACATCAGTTATTATATTTTCAACAGTGTTTCAAAGCAACGTTTTAAGTCAGTGGCCTAAATTTTTGGAATAATGAAACGCATTGTAATGAAAAAATTAAATGAATTGTCCATAGCGATGTTACGTAAAAAATTGATGTAATATTTTAGAGTGGTAATACGCTTGAGAGTATCCAATTTATTTTCATAAACGGTTGTATTTTGAAAATTCGGGTAGAATTGTACAAGAAGGCTTGTTAATTTACGTTCAAGGTACTCTAAGAAAAAAAGGTTTCGTTTATTTTGTTTATTATTTTCCTTAATAAAATCGTACCTTCCTTACAAAATCGTTTTACTTAGAATTCCTGAGGGAAACGTTTTTAGTATTTATAACTGAAAACATGAATCATACTCCTTAAAAAGCGAAAATTTGTTTTATGAAAAATATAAGATGTTCACACGGGAACAAAATTAACCACGGAGAGCACCGCGGAGACTAGTAATTACTAGTAGTATATCGAATAATACCTATACAAAATTCTCGCGTCGCGGTGTTTGTTATGAAACTTCGCCGAAATGACTGGAGTGATGTTTGTGTGCATGTCGGTAAGTTTGAGAATCGGCCAATATCTTTTTATCGATTCCCTCCCGCCAGTTTTTGCTAATCTACATAGCAAAACAATGTTTTCCGGGTCTGTTTCATTCATCGTTCAGCGTATCTATCTAACTCACTGAGGCCCGTATTTTGAAACGTGAGCCAAGCTACTATTCAAGTAAATTGTAGAAAGAGCATCTTTCTGACTTCTGGCAAGTGTCAACTTAGGTAATGAGCTTTTTTACTTGTTGGATGTGTCCGGATATTTTATTGACATATTTATGTATGTATGTATTTAAAAAATAAACAAAATGTATTTAAATATTTTGTTGTCCGAATTCTATAACACGAGTGCTTGAGCTACCTAAAATGGGTTGAAGTCAATGCGTGTGTTGTGAAATATTTGTTATTTATTATTTTATATTATATGGGCCTAGGCATAGTACCTACCTAATGGACCGCAGTTTATGGGTTAGTATGTCATCTTATAAACATTCAACACCTATAAAACTAGAGTGCTTGACAGTTAAGTACCCGCTAAATAGAGAGAATTCTAGTGGCTTGAGGTCGAGGTTGCTTTTTACGGTATACATTAAGGGCCCTCGTAATAATGGCGGTATAACTATTACGAAGAGCATAACTACGGTATAGCTATTATTGAGCTCATCTTATCTTGTGAGTTGTACGTCAAACGCGGAACGGCTAGTTCCAATAGACCGCTAGCAATCCTTTTTGAAACATATTGTTTTGTATTTTTGGTAAGTTTATTGTGTCAACATTTACTCCCCATATTTATTTAAAAACAACGCCTTAATATTACAACGAATTCATATTAAACGATTTACGTTTAATATTAATTCGCAATAAGACTTGTAATAGCTTCCGTACTACTATAATTATTTGTTACACCACTGTATGTCTGGATATTTATCAATTATGTATGTATGTATAGTTATCCCAGTTTTTTTGCCTGTTTTTTAATAACCAATTTTATTACATACCTACAAACAACTACAAGAACAGTTACAAAACCTCTACGTACTACTCTTACAACCGCGATGAATTGCCAATTTAGAAAAAAAATAACAACAACTTATATGCTCCATCCATCTACTCAGGGAATCGAAAACCTGACCACCGTCTTAGGGTCAGATACCGTAAACTAGTATATCTAGGTCTTAATTATGTTTTCTTTCACGGGTTTGCGTGTAGATAAAGCGCTATATGTACCTTTGGTGCAATTTTCATGTACAACTCATGGGCTACTGTTTGTTTAAATTATACCGTCTTAAGCCTCTAAAGGTAATTGAGGTGAGAGGTGTTTGTTTGGATATGATCAGGGTGGTGTTTATAATTGGACAACTTTAGATTAACATAACGTAACATTGTATAGGAGTATGGTAAACATAGTGATGTTAATTATATATTACATTAACATCGATAAGTTTTGGTGCACTGATATTTTTGGGGTATTATATCGATGGTCCCAATTAAAAATTAATAGAGCAATTTTAGGAATATATAATAGTGTACTTTTCTACACTTTTAGATTGGCGATATTAAGATCTATAAACTTATACGTATATTACATCACGTAAAGATACCAAAGATTGTAAGCTGTTGTAAATTTGAAGTATGTACCACAAGTAGTTTAGTTTTAATATCGAAAACTATCTTCTCTCCTGAACATGTTCCGTTTTGTAGATCCGACTTTCTTAATAGGGATCATCGAATATTATGTACAAACAGTGCGTAAAGGTTCCTCCAGGTGGACATACATCGACCAAATTGGTGATGTCCTGGCGGAAGGTGAAGTGAAATGTACTCGAAACTGGGGATCATGTGGGTACGAAAGATATTTTATGAATAAAGATGATGCGAAAGGGGTATGGCGTGCCTGTGACAAATTTTGATATGCAATCTACCCCCGGGAGACAGGCGTGATGTGTATGTATCAGTGGCGTGCACACCATATAGGCAAAAAGACACTGCCCTTAGTATTTTGGCTACCCGAACTAACAATAGAGTTATTGCTAGATCTTTTTTTGTTGTACTCACGACATAGGCTAACGAAGGCCCTGTGTTTTGTGGGTGATTAGATATGTAGATACCTATATTTCGTAAAGACAAGTTACCTATACATAGGTGTCAATCCTTGGGGATTACTGCCTACCTTGTCGTAAAAGCCAGTGCACTGGTATGTATGTACGTTAATTTAACCTTTTAAAATATTGCTGCTACTTTACATCATAAAGAGTGACAATGTACAGGAACTACATATTAATTGAATATGTTAAATATAAGGTATATAATCAAGACAAAATTACTATGCGTTATGTTAATGTTAATTAACTAAATTGCTTATGTTAATTACAATGCTATAAACCCACGCGTCACTGCGGAAATTACTGCTGTAAAAAGAAAATGCGTCAAAAATGTTTTTAGACTACACATAAACCTACGAAAATATTGGCATATAGCTGTCACATTAAAAAACTGAGTTCATAGTCCCTAAAAAAATGGCCACTCCAATTCTGTACACTTAAAAGCAAATTATTAGTTACTTTTCCCTCGTCCTATGTGAAGGCGTAACACAGAGAGACAAGATTTAGGTGATACGACTTGTGTCACGCAGTAGTTATATTATATGTCTGTACGTATCTTGACTGATAGAGTTGACGTCTTAAATGTGCATAATGTTAAATCATGACAGCCTATATTACGATTACTAAAATGAGACAAAAGCATTTATAGTCCTTGGACTACGACACAATACCTCCTTAAGTCGTCTACATGAGTAGGCCCGTGCTGTAATTCCCGTAATCCTGAGAGTTGATTGCTTTCTATCATGTTCTCCCGCTCTAAGCGAAACGTCGTGATAGAGATAGCGATACACCCTCGGATCAATTTTATTGCGACTACGCTTGGAGTAAATACGTACACGTGTCTAGGTCTACGCCCCTGGCGGCTGCCATTCAAAAGCAACAATCCCTATGTTAGACGCTTCTCTCTTGATTGTATGACCAAGACAGCCTCCACTTGCACTATGCCATTTCCTGATCAATGCTTTGGGGCATAACGGCCAAAGTACCTTGTATCGAAATTACTTGTCAACTTGCTATTTCGGGGACTATCGCCCAGTAACAATAGCACTGTAACTGTTGTCACGTCGACACACGGATTGTGTCCCAGACAACCTTTAACCATAAATTATTATTATCATTGTTTTCATTCTCGGAGCACATTCATTTGTATGCTATGTGGATACAATCTCCAAATAGGTAAAGATCATCTGACCGTTTACTGCCGTAGATGGGTACATAAATTACTTTTTTGTTTAATCCTGAAAAGGTATTTATACACCGACCTTATAATCCGGCGGCGGGTGAAAGGATTTCGGGTTGAATTTACTGCCTTTCTATTGATTACTCCCTTTACCTACTAGCACGTGCTTTAATAAAGGATAACTATTGCTACCAGCTGATACATAAATGAATAGCGTAATATTGAGGACTTACGTTTTATTTACATTACTTGTTCACATTATTCTTAGTCGATACTTATCTTCCGAATACATCGTAACACGGTACTGCGATTAAAATATTTTAAATACACATTTACGCCATACTAAAAAAACAAAATCAAATTGTTACAGATCAACAATCGAACACTGACTGCCACCAGCACTGAACAACGAAGGCCGATCACAGCTCGATCACCGTCTACATTTCCAGTTGGTGCGGTTCCTACCGCGTTATGATGTGGTCGGGCGGTAGCCCGCTGCACGGCCGTCCGTGTACTTAGTGGGCGCATGTGGTACCGCGTGGGGGCGCGGGCGGGCGTGAGCATGCGCGTGTGTTGCGTGGCGACGCTGCTGGCGGCGCTGGCGTGCGCGGAGCCGGCGCGGTGGGGCGCGCGCGCGCTGGCCCGCCCGGCGCGCCCGCTCGCGCCGCCCGCCGAGCACGCCGCGCTGCTCGCCGCCGCGCCGCCCCGACGCCGCGCGCGCACCAACTTCGTCAAGCGCGCGCCGCACCTACCCTCCGAGATCGCCAGCCAGATGATGCTACGCGCGTCACGCTCCAGTAGACCGTACGATGTACCGCAAATAGGTATGTTTGCATTTCTTATGACGGTCGAACAATGACGCAACCTAAAATTATTTTCACGCGCGTTGAGAGAAAAACTTTACAGTAGTGAGATTTTATTGTTCGAACGTTGTGATATTGTTCTACCGTCGCCAGAGTTTTATTTTTCAGACTGTATAAACACTGCAGCTGAAAGTTTAACAGCAAAATATATCGACGTCAATCGTGTCGGTAGGTATGTTAATAATAATCTGTATGAAAATGTTTGACAATGGCGGGTTGTGTGCACATGACCTTTAGTCCGGGCCGTGTCGAGAGTGGTGACAATGGCGGCGCGCCGGCAGTCACGCGTCGCCCGTCACTCGCCGCCCGGATTAGCACGCGCGCCGGGCTGAATGACTGCGCCGCATTGTGCCACTTCACTTTGTCAGCTGCGCCGTTAGCGTACTGACTACGCGACGATCGTTGATCCGACTTCATTATCCCCGCTGGGAATTCAATTTAAAAACAAAACTCATTTATACCAAGTTTACTATTCAGAAACGAAGTTAACACTGTCACAAAATATTAATAGATTTTATAAATAATACTGCTTCTTGAGTGAATTTAATCAAGTTGAGTTTTCAAGTCTTTAGTTTAGTTTCTCTTGCGACGCAGCCTGAATGAATGGCTACAGAATAATTTGTAATAAAAAACTAATCGACTGCAGCAGTACTAAACGAGCCAATTTATATTTGACACCTCAGTTAAACACCTTTGAAGTATATTTCGCTGTATTTCTCTTTCGTCATTAGGTTATTTATTATAACAATGATTGGGTTTTTGTAATATTAACTTGATAAATCATTTTTTAAAGAAGCGCGCACTGACATTATATAAATAGTTTAAACCGGGGGTTACGGCGCGAAATTAACCAAAGTCAGCTCGCGACCACAACACATGTAACTGTGTCGAAACGTCGGGCAAGTAACGAAGGTAAGCTGAATGCTTGTCTTTGGTTAATTTCGCGCCGTAACACCCGGTTTAAACAATTAATATAACTTGGTAAAGTTCATTTTTGACACAACTTTTACTGTGAGTAATTTACGAAACAGCTATTAAAAACGACCTTAACTTTAGAAATGAACTTCAACGCAGGGGTTGTCCCTAACAAACTTAACTAAGTACGGTACAAGCAATGTCAGCTTGACATACACTGTGCATTGAGTTGGCTCACCACAGAATAGAGTCGCGCTAAATTTCTGGTGGAAATGGCATATGACCGTGGATACTATCTATGGAACCTCATTTACGATCAATACACATAGTAAAGTCACCTACCGATGTCTGTCCCTACGTATGCTTCTTTTCATCTATGATCTTTAAAACTACGCAACGGATTTTGATGCGGTTTTCTTTTGTAAATAGAGTGATTCTCGATGCACATGTATATAATAGCAGATAAACAACGTTTGCCGAGTGAACTAGTTATTTATAAAACATTTTCTAACCGTGTTTCCACATTAAATAACGCAACATAACGAATTGTAATCGATGAATATTATTATGTCATTTTAGCGACACAGATACAGAGAGAAAACCTTAACCTTAAACTTTTCAGCGCTTATAAGCAGCCTATACGGCCTAGTACTTACTTTGACTCATATCACTTCCATTTTGATCTGTATTCCGTGAATTGGCCCAACAATTACCGCCCGGTCTCCATTTGACCGACGACGTGGACGTCTGTTTGCTTGCACTCTCTACAGATATTTGTTGGACAAATAAAGGGTTTGCTTCGTCGGACTTATTGCGGCTTGTGTAAAATGTCTGTGTCAATTAATTCAGTTAAACCCGAGTTGCGGTACTCATAACTTCGTGGCTGCTTCTCTCGTTAGTTACTTTGTCAATAACAAACACAGTTATATCCTAAAAGGAAAACGGTTCAACAAATTTGTTTATATTGAAAAAAAAAACATTTAGTAAGTCACATATTGTATCAAGACGTGAGCCTTCTGACGTTCAATGCTGGACATAGGCTTCTCCGAAGGCCTACACATTGTATTTTTATTAACAAGGTATTGACATTGCTACATTTCTTCCTTTCCGGACCGACGTAGTTTCTTTTCATTTTACCAAGTGCTGCTGTTTTAATACAATTACGTAAAGAACGCAAAATGGTACCAAAAACCACGCACCAAAAGACCCTTTGTCCTGTAACCTATAAAAGTGGAGGTTACCTTACACTTGCGTATTGGCAACAAGCTTAGACCAAAAACAACTAGACTTCCAGTCCATAACTGCAAAAGAGAAACAGTAATTATATTTTAAAAAAACTGCGGAGGTATATGCCATATCTTTTTTTCTCAAACAACTTCATATGCCATTGTACGAACGCGCAGTACGTCAAATTAAAGCTAACACCAGGACTTGGTCCATCATCATACATCACTTCGATAAGAGGTTAACTTGGACCACAAGCTGTTTAAGAGACCTTTTTCTTCTTTAACATCCTCAATGAATCATACCAAATTCTCTCAATATGTCTAACTCCTGAACACAGCCCTTCCCCAAACTTCGTGACACGAATAGTATTATTTTAGTTAGAGGTCAGACCAATTTGCCGAAGAAAATGTCCTTTAAATGAATTACCGAAAACTTAAAGACAAATACGGTATGTATATGTATATATATTTATACTAACTGATTAGCTTTTGAATAAACTTTGACATTTCGCTGTCGAACTAAATGAACTGTGATACCTATTTCGAACTAAATAATTTGTTGGTCTAATCGCCGAATGAACACGAGGAATTAGGGGCACGAATTATATTTCTATCGATGTACGCCCACTTTCCTGCCTTCAGTGAGGCTAGGCTGTGGGCTCGTGCAGAGGAAGTTAATGATCTAGGCTTACGCTATAGCCACGGATACGTTCCGTAATAGCGATAATATATACAGGGCGATAAAAGTAGTTTTAAAATGTTCTGATCATATTAAAGAGTAATTATATCAACAGTCACGTCTTTGTAAAGTAAATTATATAATGAACTGGGGGAATAAAAACAATGATAACAGAGATGTATTGATTCCAATTTACGACGTAAAGGGCAACCTAAGGGATTGTTTGGTGATGGGCTGGCCACTAATGGCCGGCGATACCTTGACCTAAACTTGCCATACAAACCACAATTAATGTCAGTCTGATCTAGAAAGCATCATGTTTCAAAATATTCTGGCCATCTTATCTTACGTAAAGTAAGGTTTGTAATATAGTAGGCAATTAGGTTAAATATTAAAGAGCGTACTATAAAGTAAGTAAGCTGAAATATATAGTTCAATTGTAAAATAATTACATTATAAGAAAATTTTCGATAATGTTATTTATCAAACAATACATAGTATTAGACAAAGTCGCCCCCGCAGCCTGTTTGTGCAAAAAATACACAACGGATTTTGATACGGTTTTCTTTAATAGGTAGAGTGATTCTTGAGGAAGGTTTATATGTATAATTCATGCATATAATGCATGCATGCAAAGAAACACTGTTTTGTCTGTAGGCACAACAACGTTTGTTGGGTCTGCTAGTGTTTTGATATAAAAATGTTGTGCATTGTAATAGGTAGTTGTATAATACTTACCTACTAGTGGACGCCCGCGATTTCATTCGCGTAGTTTAGTAGTATTTCCCGTTAATTACCATTCCCGTGGGAATTTCTGAAATTCCTTTCTTAGTGCACCCCTACGGTACCTAAGCTACGTCCGTTCCAAATTTCAAGTGTCTCTCTAAGTTTAGCCGGCGTGTGCGTTGATATGTCAGTCAATTAGCTTCTCCTTTTATATATTTAGATAATTGCAGTGCCCTTGCAGGACTCATGTTATGATTACTTAAATGAAGCTAACACCTATTGTACCACATGAAGCAATAAAGCATTACTATTACTCATGACCGTTTTCAAACATTGATACAGTATCTGAGTCATGGTTGGTCGTAACTTCAGAAGTCAGGAAAACAAACTTCGATGATTCATTGGCATTAGTTACATAGAATTTGACGATCTCGAAGTTGCCGTCAAGTGAGTCACGAACAAAACTCTTTTGTACAAATATAACAACGACTGCTAATATTTACTCATAACTTTCTTGCATCTGTGTTCATATTAATAATAAAAGCGCGAAATTTTATTCGGTTAGACGTTTTGTTACTCTTTTGCGTGAAAAGTGCTGAACGGATTGGAAACTGTAAAATAATAAAACATAGATTACGCATCGGAATTCAACGTAAGCTATAGTTTATTCAGAAATTCCCACGGGAACGCAATACATTACGGGTAACACCGCAGGGGTATAGCTAGTTAGTGAAATATATCATTATCATCAGCCACATGAAGCTCCTCCCCCCCCCCTGATTTTTAGGATCATTTGGGGGATATGCCAATAAAAATACCACGCTTCCCGCTTCCGAGTTCCCTCGGTCGCTTCTTACGACACCCAAGACGGGAAAAGTTGGGCTACGGTGGTGACACATGTATTCTATTCGCTGTCAACACGCGACTAAAAAATGTGTAAAACAAGTTAATTTACACACGTCTACAGTTTTTTTTTTGCTACTGCCAATTTACTTTACAGTAAATTGAAAAACGCGTATGTCAGGACGATGTATGTATGTCTTATGACGACATCGCTGCTTAACATCAGGCAGGGTGGTGGTCAAACGCTTGTTCATAGTGATTAAAAAAATGTCATTATTTTCATCTAAGGTTTTAAGACTCTTCCTGTTTATAAATGATGATAAAGTGTATTATTTCACAGCCATAATATTCGCTTTAGCCTGACAGTATAAAAAAATCAAATATGTACTAAGTATATCAATAATAGCATATCAGACCATCGTCTATTAATCCCTATCGTCACCGTTTCCTAAAACGATATAAGATTTACATCTGCAACCTACATTAATAAAACTAAGTAAACGCTACTAAAAGCAATTTCATTTCATATTTACACCACAATAAAGGGGATAAACTCTGCCAGGCAAGATATACAACCTTTCTCTATAATAAACGATTTATTTAATGAAATATAACAGTGGATTACGTCGAGGTTACCGAATATTAACCCGCTTTACCTCACAGCTCGCTCAGGTGACACTGGCCAAGGTCGGACACACAATACCACCGCCTACTTTTAGATAAAAAAAAAGATCTGTGCCTATTTTTCTACTTGGATGACGCCGTTCGTTTCATCCGTTATAATATCGAGAATTTTTCGCTTGGGAATATAAGAAATTTCTCTAAGACATTTACGGAAAGCCAGTGAATGATAATAACAATAAAGCGGATTCTGACTTCAAAGGATAATACAATGGACTTCCGAATAGTCGAACATTATTTTAAGGCGGATTTCGATGGCTCCATTTTCTCGAGAAAACATAAAAATTGTAGCTGCAAATTTCTTGGATAGAGAATCATGGCAGATAGATAGGATTGTCTAAAATTGTTGCTCTCGAATGTACTAGACGATCGGACAGTTAATATATTTGAATTACATAACATAATTTTATCACCCAGACATCATTTATTTTTACAATCATAGTTTTCTTAGTAACGTGTGGAACTAGAAAGTTGTAATTAAAATATTGTACATTACTTCAAAATGGAAAATTACAAGTCCTCCTCGGATTACTGAGAAAACAGAAAGAGAATGAATTTTGCATTCTTCTACATAAATCTCCAAAGAGCACAAAAACCAGCCAGCATAATCCAGCGCCAACGGACCTTTCCTGTAATCCTTGATAGGAATCCTTAAAACCTCCCCCATTCGACACCAGTACGTAACGCATTTTTTTTATGAAACATGAAAGCATATAAAATATCGTTTATATAGCAACGTTGTATCTATAGTAGGTTGCCGTAAGCATTATTTATTTATTGGATTTCGATCGTTTCATAAGGGGTAATATAGTTCAAAAGCCCCAGCTGGGGAGCCGCGTGAAAGTATTATCGGAGAAAAGCTTTATAAAATACATAATTTTGTAAAAGAGTTGTTAATCTTGTGACAAAATCCTTACTTCCTTACTAATATTATAAATCGGAAGGTGAGTTTGTTTGCTTGTTTGTTTGTTCCGCTTTCACGCCGTATCTACTGAACCGATTGCTTTGAAATTATGCAGACGTAAGGTTAAAAGTCCGGATTAAATAATAGAGTACTTTTTATCCCGGAAAAAATTGATATTCCCGAGGGAAAACAAAAATAGTGTTTGCTTGATGGATGGATTGGAGATGGCGCTGTGTATTGTTAAGTCAACGAAAAACGAATAGTTGTCCTTATACCGCAATATAACCAAAATCCACGCGGGCAAAGCCGCGGGCGGAAAGTTATACATAATTTGTTACATTAGATTACAGTAGATTGCATTGTCAAATACAACTATATTTACATAGTGATTTTTGTGCTGCCCATATTACCCCTTGCATTGAGGAGGACGGTAGGTTGTGGTTTCGAATCCAGCTATAATAGAGTGGGTTAAATACTAGCAAGCCGTGGGCATTTGCTACTGATAAACTGTGCTCAGTTGCTAAACAAACGCGTAGCCCGCATATTTCTTAGCCTGCTATTGTGTACTACTGCCGGGCAAAGCAACTATCCTCCACAGCTAACGATCCCGTGCTAGCTTCCTTCAGTCGCTCCCGAACGCGTCAAAGTCGTCGCGTATATGGGATTTTTATTTATAAACATTAACTTTAGCTCATCTTTGCTTCTCGTTACCCGGACGTCATACATTTCAAGTGTCTGGCGTCCCGAAAATGAAGGCACTTACAGATATATCGGGATGGACAAGGGACTACATCACTAGTGGCTTATAACTGTCACGGTGTGACGTAGGTATGAGATCATGACACTCCATTTTTTTTACCGTGAAATATAGTATTTTGATACTGCTTTTTTCCTTTGTTTTGATTTTTATCGCAAATTGAGTCGTATACGGCTCAATTTCTTCTTGGAATTTAAACATCAGTTGACATATTTTACAAGTTGCAAACTTACTTGATGCTCTTTTCATGTAAGTACCGACGCGACGTCACTCTTTTGGAAAAACATCCAAAGTTTGTCAAGTATGCGAACTTGAATGAATGTCGGAGAGGTTTACTCAGCTTTCCCCAATTTCTCCAAAAAAAGTTTTAATTCGGATTAACGCAAATTTATTCAGCATATTTTTGTATTTATGTACTTATATCCCGGAATAACGGTGACCCACATTCAGAAAGAATTTCGATTCCGCCTACTTATTCCTACATATATATGTACCATCATAATTTGGTCTTTGAACACTTGCATCTTCTATTTATAAAGAGTTCAGTGCTTACAATGTATACCTTTTAAATACTGTGACGTGTCAAAACGTATATTCAGTCATTGCAAGTGAAAGTTTCCCAGAACAGTGAAGTCACTTGCATTGCGCCATCATAAAGTGAACTGGCTTTGTGTAAAAAAAATAAATGTTAAACGGTATTTTTCTATAGAGCTTGTTCGCGGAAAAAATAACATTTTTAACCGGTAACGTAGTTTAGTTTACGAGTTATATGGAAATATGGGCGCAGCGCTCGGGCCCGGCTTTAATACCCACAGTACTTGATTACAGCAATCGACTCGATTCAACGCTATGCGAGTGGTGAACTTTCATTGGCATTTTCAGGTAGCACTTTGTGTTTGATAGCTGAAACGTTGCTCGGAAGCGGGACGAAGAGAAATATCGAGTGCCTATTTTTGTACATTTTGTACTTTTAATTTGTATCAATTCGATTTGCTAGCTGGAAAGTTAATTATATTGGAGCTGTTTAACTTTGCTGTGAATGATTCGTATTTGACTTCGGATTGCCGCGTACATTCTTAAATAAACATATCCGTTTACCTTTTCAAACGTTTTTGGTACATCGGTAAACATTTTCTGAAATCTGCCGGAAAAATCGGGCACAAACACGACTCATAGATAGATCCTTTTTGGCGTGGCTTAATTGGAAACCCTCGGAAGCGCACAAACATGCCACAGCTTCTACGCGAGCTCCCAAATAACATGCTATCTCTACCTCAATTATGTTCAAAAATAGCTACCGTCTCTGCGAACGGTACTCGTAATTTTATTTGTGTAATGCGATTTCTGCTTTTATACGTACTAGCGTAAGAAACGTACAGAATTTACCGCATGATCCGGAACATGCGAGCTAATACTTATTACAGTATCTCGAGATTGTAAAATGCGCTGATGACGTCGTCGACGGTAAATATATAATTACAACTCATACATAACTCATAATTTTTAAAAGTAAAAGTTTGTAACTTATTTATTATTCTACCTTGTTTTGCATCTTCCTATACCTCTTTGGGATTATAAGACGTGAAGTGCATATTTTTAGAATTTTATCAGCCGTACACCACTGTTAGCCATAAAATTGGATAGATAGAATGCAATAGAAGTATAATTAAATACAATTGTATCACTTAAGTTTTAAGTTATTTGATAGTATTCAAATTAAATCAAATAAAACAATAGAAAAAGGGTAACTTCAGACTATGAACGATATTTTTTTCGTGGCACACGTTGAAGTTGTGTTGTCGGTTTAACCCACCAGGCAACAGGTCCATTAGTGTGTTCCGGCGGCGCACCGGAAGCCACCACTTGCTGCCACATCACTATTACCGACTCAACCCCATCGCCCTTCACTACGGTAAACGATACCCACAAATTATGTATGAGTGATTTCTTACTTCACTGTGTATTGGCGTTTATTTATAAACTATTCCAATTTGTTACGTGATTCACGATTGTTGTAATGCCGCTATTTATTTTGTTATACTATTTATTTGTAAATGGATTTAGAAAATATTGTTAGTCATGCAATGTTACTGTGTCTATACTACCTACCTACCTATAGTATAGGAAATTTACAGACATGTAATTCAATTATAGAACATTGTATCAAAAAGCTCTTACTTTAAAGAAAAAAATAACATAAAAACCTGTATATTCAAAGTTGGTTAACGTATGGTTAATACATGGCGAGATGAGGGTAGTAGTACAATGTTGTTACCTTTTCCAAGCTCGGAATGGGTTAACAAGGATGCCCCTAATACCTACTTATTCATCGATCCCATTTGTTACTAGCCTGTAAAGAAATATCAAAGTAAACATTGCTTTAAGATGATGTATTGGAAAAACAATAAAAAAAGCGCCCTGTCTCCTGATAAAACGAAAATATCCGAAGCTCGTGTAAAATTATTTTAATCAGAGCATTTATGTCACATTTCTTAGATGGGTTTCGCATCTCAGGTAAGTAAACGGGGAAAAATATATCACTTTTTCTTTGCTCCCGCGTGGAGCTAGTTAAGGAAAATGTCATCTCCATTATCCCTCATACTGCAAGGGAAATACGGTATAAATATAAAAAAAATATGGTTTTAATTTTCGGGTAAACTGTGGATGACGTTTCTGTTTGGATACTTTAAGGACGGTATTTTTTTTTATCACTATGGACAAGCGTTTGATGACCATCCTGCCTGATGTTAAGCAGCGATGTGGTCTACGATGGAGCACACTGGTTCAGAAGGTACCTATTCACCCGCGACTTGAAGACCGTATCGTGCTTTTTTATCTCTTGTAATTGCTACGCTCTTGCTACGTGCTACGTCGTAGACGTGTCTGACGGCTAGCGTAGCCGCGTAGTCCGAATGGTTTGTTCAGAAAAAATATGTTCTAACTCGACCGTGGTAGACGTAACGACTTATAGGTATACCAACGTGATAAGTAACGTTCCTTGCATGGATAGGAGCCGGAGATAGGTGTCAAAACACCATCAGAATAACACCACTCAGGCTAAGTTCGACTGTTTAAGGCCTGTTTGGCAAACGATTGACAATACAACTTTGGCCTGGTCTGTTAGCCAACTATTTATTGTTGGAGTATTGGTTTTGTATACGAAAATACTGTAAATTGATAATGGTGGTGTCAATGCGGTATTTGGTGGCGTGGTGGAATATTGGTGCCATTGACAAATGGAAGGAACGATAAGTAATCAACCAATGACCGCCACACCCTGTACACATATTCCGGTATGAAGATTACCTCAAGATGTTTTCCTTCGCCGTAAATAAGGGCTGTGTAAATATGTAAATGGTTAATAAGAATAAGATATCATAAAGAGATATATTCAACATTGTACATACTTACACATTATGTAGATATTGGGGGTGAAGCGAAAGAAAGGTGAAAATGATATTTTTTTTCCGTAACAGAAACGTCAAGATAGATGATATATCAATTCGGTTGTCATAATGTTTATTCTAACACTCCTTCGTACATGAATTTCGCGTGTTGTAAGGTACAGGTTAGTTCGTGGTAGTTTTAAACACGAGCTGACTATTGTATTGTGACGCTTTGTTACTCACGAATCTGACGTGCCGTGCTAAGTTAATAGAAATAAACACTTTATCATGATTTTATCGCATTAGGTAAGTTACCAAAATATTATATTTTCCGGTGTCGGTAAATGTATTTTCGGTTTATTCGCGTGTATTGTTTTTTTTGTGTTTTTTGTTAAACACGTATATGTGTCTATCATTCTATCAAAGATTTATGCTCAGATTAAGCTTGTCGTGACGGTATTTTTCCATGTAAGGTTACTTTCGTATTTGATTTAATAAGTGACATGTAGGTATCATATCAAGATTTTAGGTTCTAGTTAAGAAAATATTTTGTTGCAATATTCAAATACGACATAAAGCCTTCACAAGATAAGTTTAACGACTTTTAAAAACCTAAAGAACTGCTCGCTAAAAAATATAAGTAACCCATTAATCCGAAACACCGAATAAATATGTATTTAATTTGCCGCCACTTCAAATGGATAACATATTTTAAAGCTCAAATATGCAGCACTAATTTTCATCTAAAGCCAGATGTAAAGCACGTCAGGCCAAAAGTGTCGCTCTCAAACAATAATTAAATAATCATGGGAACATTCACTTTACACGGAAAGCTAAACTGGTGCTGACATCGCTGTGCATCCGACAGTCAATGAATGTTTAACACTTCCGAGGACACTAAACTACAGACAATATTCGTTTTATTGTTATAACGTCCACATGCTGGAAGTGTTCACGAATTAGTTAAAAACACAACTTTACCTTTACAACTGCTACACAAATAAGTTGATAAAAAAATAGTAGTTATTCTGCCAATAGTATCGATCCGCGAATATTCATTTAGTAAAATAAAAATGTTCGTTAGTGTAATTTCGTTCAGCGCGCTATAGAATTCTCAAACGCAATTTCACTCTACCTATACCTTATTTCACAGTGGGGACTCTATTATAAAGGGGACAAAAGGCTCAGGTAAGCAGGCTTCAAATCCCTTTTTCAACTTTACATTTCTGCGGAGGCACGCTTAGGGGATTAGTAAATTTGAACGGTGCAAAAGTCTACGTCGAACTGAGATTATTCGCTACTCGCCTTGGCTTATCCATCCGTATTTTTACGCTCGGCTAATCCAGCGGAGCCTTGAACTTCTACCTTGCTTTGCCTTACTTTGAAAAATCCACTAACGTTTCCCCGAGATAAAATCAATGTCCGCGAGAGAGCGAGGCTGGCTTCCTGGCCAGACGTGAAAGCCTGCTAAGCGTTCTCAGAACCTACGTTTCCGAGAGCGTGCATAAAACTTAACTCCTTCCAGCTATAAAACGCCAACGCAAAAACGTACCTCACTCGACTACCAAATGACCTTTAACGCGTAACGCTTTTTCTATTTAATTTTGTTTTTTTATTTTAACCGTTATAAAAATAGTTGATGGAACTTGAATAATTTAGTTCTATCAAGCTGAAAACTAAAATAAACGATACTTTCGTATTATCACGCCAATCCCCAGACATTATGGAGGTGAGTTTATTCTGTGAAACCTTTAAACTTTTAAAAAGGTTATCTCGTCAGTATCACCATTAAGGATCACCAGAATCCATTACGAGAAGGCTTTTACTGCATACTGGAGGTTAAATATCCTCTCTAGGGAACAAACTTATGGAAGGAACCTTTTAAATCGTAAAATACAATTTGGAGATAAGAAATGTGAAGTTCCCTTACGCGGGTCATAAACATGCCTACACGCGTAACGAACACAATCCGTATTCATTCACAAAATGGCGAAATATAAATAACAATTTTATTTACTTTCTCGCAACGCGATATCTAAAGCAAAAGGTGTGCTGAATAAATTACCGTATTATTTCTCATGTTGTACAGTAAATAGAAAGAGATGGGCTTATGAAATTCAGCATTATGTCAATATGTATAACTGATTTCATGTTTCAGCGATTCTTTTATTTGCTTATTTAAATACATATATGGAGCAGTGGCATGGGATACACCTGAGTGATTTTCGCCTTGTGAAATGTTGTTATTGTGTTTAGGCTTTTATGCCCGTCTGGTCTCTTTGTTTAAAAGTATAATTGTATTCTATTTTATTCGACTATATAGTATCCCAGTTTCGGGTGTGGAGTGTCATAATATATATACCACGAAATGATGTTATTATGAATTATGTCTTTTAAATTTCACTCAGTAATCGACCATATTTCATGGAAATACTAATCACTTTCATGCAAATTATTTTTCGTTTTATAACTTCCGCGGTTATAAAAATCCGACATACCTACAAATATGCTTGAAAGTATACACGCACACGTCAAATATAATCCTAAAGGTACTAATAACATAATACAACTTAGATGGGTAAAGTTATTCTGCAAAAATATTGGACATGGATTCTTCTAACTGCCTCTGTTTTCCCAGTAGCGTGTAGGAGTATCATTTTGTAATTAACATATTGTAGAGAGGGTGTCGGCAGTACTGATAATAAGTAATAACAATTTGATACCTACGCGATTCTGAAAAAGAAACAGATGTAGTCAAAGAGTCCATGATCAATATTTTAGCATTACACCAAGTGACTTTTATCCATTACCAAGTTTTCGCCAGCAGGCCTAGCACGGGTGTCAAGAAAGAAACCACATAGAACAAATAAGCACTGTTATTGGCTGTTATGTCTGCTTATTTCAACAAATCGCAGCGCGTTTTATGTCTTGTCACTTGTTTCTTGGAGCGCTGTGCTTGGTGAGCTATACGCTTAACCCCTTACCAATAAACGCGTTGTCACTTACACAACGGTTAATATAGGTCTACGTGAACTGGTTATTCCGTATTTTACATACAACTGACAAGTTAAGTTAAGCTTTGTATATCTTCAAAATAGCAATTCGGCCATTATTAGTAAGGCCCTTAGTATGCAACGACTTGTCTCGAAGCGCTATTTCCTTCTATTGATCGCGTTAGTAAAATAATTCCTATAGAATTGTTGGATAACCCCCGCCAATATTGTGCACTATTCTGCATCGTCTGGCGATGTAGAGTTAGTAGCGTGTCCCTTAGCTAAGCGCAGGAGTTTTTCTACTTGTATCGATCAACTGTATAGGTATTTACTGTTGTGACAGGCGCAACAAAAAGAGAAGGCGCTCCGAGACAAACCTCTGGATGTATACTAGGCGTACAGGTACACTGTAACGACACAGTACTTGTTTTACATTCAGTAATAACATTGGTAGGGAAGAAATTGGAAAAGAAAAAAACCGTATTGAATATAAAAAAGTAGAATAGAAAGAAAAAGTACGGTTAGAAAAATGAGGCTCTCACTCGAATGAGACGATTTGCCATTCTGTGTCTTTGCAGCCTGAGACCGAATCGATATCCAAGCGGAATATTGATAGATGTTGCTAACTTGGCGTATCGAATTATTCAAGTCTTTCCATACAAATATACTTAATCTGTTGGGAGTTTATACAATATTGGTCGATTAGACAATCGTGTTTTTGCTTCGAGTATCGATACAACTATTAATAGCTTATTTTTCCATAAATAATGAATGCGATAAGTTCGTTTAATGGTGGTGATTTGTTTTTAGTGATAATGTAAAACTATACTTTTTTTGTAGCAAGTAGCGTTTTATGAATAGAAATCCGATATTCTTTATTATATGTACCTAGAGAGGTAGTCAGAGATTACTTTTGGCGCATGCATTCAGTTCACACATGAGCGTGTATTAAAAAAAATACAAGATCTAATTAAAACAAGTCGTCAAGATATAATAACCTAAAGAATAATTAAAGAAAAAAAACCGATTTCAACTAGTAAAATTTTATATGTGGTTTTCTCATGGATGGAATTGTCGGAACTGAACCAAATTTATATGGGACCAAGCGGGAAGCACCAGCTTTAAAATAAAAAAAATTTAAAATCCAAATCGGTTCACCCAGGCGAAATTTCTGAGGTAACAAACATAAAAAAATACAGACGAATTGAGAAGCTCCTTCTTTTTTGAAGTTGGTTAAAAAATAAGCTTTATTTTTAGTACGATCAAGATAGCGTTTAAATATATTCCTCATAGTGTATCTAAGCGCTTGTGTTGAAGTTGGCTCTTTCAAGCAAACATTATTAAAACATAATTTAAATAACCTTTCCTAAAAAGTTCTCTGCAAATAAGGATAATGTTTGAACTTTTCCTTATTTCAAGACGAATGATGGAGGATTGGAAAAATAAGCTGGCTCGACTCTTGGAAAAATTGCCCACTCTTGTGACAAATGTCTTTGAATGAAACAAAGTGCCCAAAATCACGTTTACTTCCTTGTGTAAAAAGTTAAATGTAAATTTTGAAAAAGACGTGGGACTAGTGTCAATAGGTTTGGTTATTGGTAATTCTTACTTAGGTAAAGAGTTAGTTAGTAATTAGTTCGTTAAATAGTGAAGCAACGCCGGTAGACAATTATTTAAATATTTGTTAATTTTACACAGCAAGTGGCATGGCAAGGTACAAAGCAGAAAAACTTCATTTACTCTGAGCATAATGTGATCCGTGAAGCAGCAGCCAAACACACGGCGAGATCGATAGCAATTACGTTGATTAAAAAAAAAAGTTGATTGTTCAACACGTGGAAAGCTTTCAGGTGTGTACACTGCGACTATGACGCACCTTTACTTCTACTAAATTGAGCGACGAAACGACGCATTCATGGTTAAAAAACACAATATTCTCTCTAACTTATATGTTACCTCTTATATTTACAGTAACGTATATGTAGATGGTACAAATGTGTTCAAAGCGAATAGCACAGAGCGGCCTCTAGATTGATTTACTCAACACAAGGCGGTTTCCATGTCAAGTGTCGAGTCAGGTATTCGTGAGGTTGCCGGCAGCCAACTTTACCTTACCTTAGGGCAACAGGTGCTCAGGGCGGCGCATGCGCCCTGGTCGCGTCGATACCGCGCCCCCCGCCCGCCGCGCTCTCACCCCGCGCCCTCCTGCCGCGCTCGCGCCCATTCACACCTTGCACGCACATTACCAAATATTTTCACTGTACATATCGCGTCACGCACACATCGACGGAAAACTTTTTTTTATTGACTACGAAACATTTACAAAGTATTTTCGGCCTGATAGCGTCTTTAGTGTAGTAAGAGTTTTGTGTCAAGGGCAATTAGGACGAATGGCTCAATGTTGCCGCGATGTTTTTTCTGGCTCTCTCATTTCTTGTTGGTAATGTAATGGATTAATAGCACATAAGTAGACGTTCGCTTTTTGAAATTAACAAAAATACAATATTGTAGAGTCGGCCAAAAAAGTGATCTGATTCTGATGACGCTTCGTGTGTAATTAAAATAACATTAAGGTAAACATTTCGTACCGTGACAAGGAAGTAAGAGGCATTTAACAAAAATGAATTGACAAGGAACAGATTAACCTTTTTGCTTAATGACTTTCATGAATTACCTTAGGATGGTAGATCATTTCCTTAACCATACCTAAAGTAATACAGATGAATTAGATTTTGCGTTCATACTGTTGTAACAGCTGCACTACCATAAAACATATACACGTCAATATGCCATAGTCATCTTACTGGAGACAAGATTGTATAGGTTATATATGGATTAAGTTGAACATGGATAGCCCATCGCAAAATTCCTTTCGCGTTTCGAATGTCCGTTTCATCACAGAACCTTTGCATACGCGGCGACTCCTAGCTCAGCAATTGAAGCTAGAATCCCATTAGACAATAAACATTGCACAGTACAAACACGTAGCTCAGAATCTTGATTAAAAACCAAGAGAATATAATGAAGAATCTTGTTGTGAATGCAGTTACCTAACTTAATAAAGGTGAATTGCGTTCTTGTTCTGCGGAGTTATTACCACAAGTGAGTAAAACTTTGTTAGTTTCTTTCCCGATTGACCTTTCCCTTGGCGCTCGTGTTTACAGAGAGTCGGATTAAAACTTTTAATATTAATAAGAAGAAGTCTTCAAGTAAATTTATGACTTGTGGAAGGCGCGTAGGCCGCTTGGCGAACGATAAAGCTTGACACACACTGCAAATATGACGCAATATTTTATGGTACCTTGCCGTGTGGTGACGGCGAATAGAATACCCCAGCCCAACTTTTCCCGTCTTGGGGGTCGTAAGAGGCGACCGAGGGAACTCTCCTGAGGACAGCGCGCGCGGCAGCAGCGCTCTCAGTAAGTTAAACTCAACACCACTGCGATCGCCAACCCGCCTGCCGAGCGTGACGATTATTGGCATTTCTCCCCAATTTATTATAGAAATCATTGGAGGAGGCCCTCGTCCTGCAGTGCAAGTCATGTGACTGATGATGATATTATGGTAAAACTATAGGTATAAAAAATTATTGCTGTTAGTGAGTCTTTATTATTTTGGTCTTGAATTATTTGTGGAAGTCCGGAGAAGTTTAACTTTACGCTATGTGAAATGTGAACAGTGTTATACCATTAATATAGCGCTATCCTTGCCGAAGAAGGTTTAAAAGGTTTTACCCCTATTTCTTTCAATACTCAGGGTACAAAGACGACTTCATGTGGAAAAACAAACGTTGTTCTGCAATATACGTATAGAATTAGCGACATAAAGGAACGTAGGTGTTTGACAAATACTTTACGACATATACTCACGCCTAACGAATACCCATATAAATTACAGCAAAATATGTCAAGCCGTTTCGTAGGAGTATGGTAAATATAATAAACTCGATGTCAATTATACCACAGTCTGTTGAAATTGGATATTACGTATTTGACATACAGCTGACAAAGTAAGATGATCTACTATGTATTCCGAATAGTTTATTCCGCCGTTATTATTAAGGTTCTAGAAATATCTATAATTACAAATTCAAAATCCTGACCAGCCCAAACCCAAGACTCTGGAAAGCTGGAAAATTGCAAACCTTCTGATGGGTTCCTTATGATGTTTACGTGAGACAAGGAAGGATATTTCAAAATTCATCCTCTGAAAGGATAAAATGGGGAGTAGAAGTAAATATGTAAAACATTAATTTTGGAGTTATGGTCCCTACCTATCTTATAATATAAAAATCAAAGCCACTTTTCGTTGTCATGTCATAACTCCGGAACGAGTGGACCGATTTCGCTAATTCTTTCTTTGTTGTGCTTATTAATGACAGTAGAAGGTTCTTATGAAAGAAAAAAATGACATCTACTCCTGGCCACTGGCCACCCTATTCTTATTAATAATTAATACAGGACGACGTCTGTCGAGTCCACTAGTTTTTTAATAAAAAATCATACTGAAACATTAAATTACGAGGCGTCTGCTAGTTATATTTATACATCGGTAATTTACACTAAAACCTTAAAAGGTGAGAAAGGAAAAATGGAATATTCTAGTAGGGCACTTAGGTAGCTACTTGTATACGATTCCAATTTCTCCATCTCAGCCTCGATTGTCAGGTTAGAAGTGGCAAAGGTCTTGTTTTAGAAATCTCTTGATCTCTCCGCTCATTCCATTAGATATAAGGGACGTGTGTTGTTTCTATTATATTATGTATTTCTATTATATTATATTATACTGCTTAACATCAGACAGGATGGGGGCCAAAAGCTTGTTAAAAAAAATGTACATGACATGTCGGATTCTATATTTCCTGCACTGTAGGAGTATTCTTACAGGAGTCTTCAAGTCACGGGTGAACAGACCACGTAACATGAGGTCTTAAAGTTTACCTTTACACTATGTGAAAAGTGAACAGTGTTATACCATTCATATGGCGCTATCATTGTCACGCAACGACAAAAATATTTCCATAAAGCCTCATGGTACGGGGGATGGCACCTTATAGGTAACAGTGCGCCAACGTAGACCAGCGTCGCGGCTGTTGTGACAGAGTGGTGGTCAAAAAAATGCTCAGTTACAATAAAATGGCAATTATAACGATAGGTATAGTCGAGTATCTGTTATGATGCTGTAAGTTCTATATCTTCTGCATATCTTCAAGCATGTTCCATGCTGGTCTGGTGCACCATTAACATCCATGAAGTACTTATAATAAAATCAATCTCATCTCACTATGAGCTTGCACCTTGCCACTTGATAGTCCGCACTCTGCAGGATGTTGAACCATTGATGCGAAACGTGCAGTACACCTCATATGTCTTCTTAAAGGAACGAGTAACTTAGGAAGAGGTCCTGGCAACTCTACAGGCTGAAGCAGAAGCAATTGTAAATTAAAGACCGCTCACTCATGTGTCCATCGACAACGAGCCTATCGCTGCACACCTTATAGTTTGTAGTTTTTCTCTGGCTAACTTCTCCACTGTGTAACTGCGTAAGACACCCGGAACACTTAGTAAAGGATTTTTTTGAGAAAATATCTTCTAAATATTTTTCTTGTATAAAAATATGAAATCATCTGGGAATCGATTTACTTACTGCAAAGGATCGGCAATTTGTACTGATTTCCTCCGAGTCGTCGTCACGCCCCCGGGGGAGGGGTATTACGGGATGTTCGGATTAATTGTGCTTCATTTACGCCCTAATGCCGGAAGGTAAATCCGTTGCGTTTGTTATATTAGGGTAATGCTAAAAAACCTCTTTACAATTTAAGCGCCTGAATAAAGAGAAAGGCAACATAAATACTTTGGAAGGCTTAAGGTATTAATAATACCTTTATATTTTTGACAATCCATCGAATACATATATCCATTAAATACCCAACTGTGGGATTAGAAGTGATCTAAGAGATATCCTTCATTCGTTATGCCGTAGGTATGTTTTTTTAATTTTGAAGCAAAAAATGAGAATGCAAAAAGTAATCATTCACTTTTTTAAATTGAATATTAGATCAAATAGAGAGTAAATTGCAATTTTAAATTCAATTATTTTTGTATAGGTGCTCTAAATTACGAGCTAAATCGTTGGAACCAGCAGCGTACAACATCAATCATGTTTTCATGTCGTCGCCAATAATTCAAGTTTTGCTTCACTATAATGTCGTTTTTTTTTTGTTTTCAATTCATTTTTCGCATTTTATTTCACGCGTAGCAATTCGTTCCGATCGTTTGTCCATCAATCTGCAAATTTGTCTGATTGATCCGTTTTGTTTGCGTAAAGTAATTTGTTTCTGTAATGGAAGTTACATAGTTACCCTTTTACAGTTGTGTGATAAATTGCGAATAACTAACAACTATCCACGCAATTCCATCAATAATTTTAAAGGTTACCGATGGATGAGACGTTTTGATTGATCTGCGGCCATATTCTGTGTTATGGTTTTACGGATTTATTATTACTGTTCCATGTCGTTTTTCTATAAAACATACCACATAGAACATCTTTTTTATAGATTTGTGTAAAATGGTTCACGATTGATCGTCCGACGGCGTGCTAGAACGAATTATTAAAATTGACATCATTTTAAAATTATTTGTTTTTCTTTTTTTATTTTGTTTTATTTATTTCATTTTTTAATTTATTTACATTAATTAATATGAAACGAAATCTGTGGCAAAATTTCTTCAGTGGCAAGTGGAGTGGCAGTGGATTCACCAATTAATCTATTTTTTAAACGGTTTTTTCTTTGCTGCGCTTAATAATGTCAAGAGATAGTATATGAAACAAAAAAAAAATGAAAATATCACGGTATTTGAATTGAATATACATAGGTAAGCCAGGACAATGTCTGACGGGTCTACTAGTTGAAAATCTAAATGTTGACGATTATGAAATAAAAGCCAGACCGCTGGAATATTGTCTTTATTAGTACCTTCCTTTGACCTGTCGGATAACTGACATCGTGTAGTTGAAATATCCACGAATAAATTAACCCGCTGATGGCTTAAGGGAATTATTCCTGTAACCCTTTAGAACCCACTATTCATATTCCAGCTAGCGAGCTTAGTGTGGATTGGTGGTTTGTGGAGCGGCAACAGTAAACTGATGGCACAGAGGGTAATTTCATTAACATACTCGTATAAATAGATAATATATTATAATAATAATACCAATTTAATAGATTTTCTTTGAAATCTATAATTTTTGATACTGGCTGGCCGACGATGATTTATTTTGCGATGTTTTACTTAAATAGCAATACGACGATGTTTTGCAATATTGTCAGGCAAATAGAACATTCCCGTCTAGACAATTTTCTTGATGAACCATACAAGCAAGGTGGATAGGTAATAGGGGACTCGAGAGGTGAAATAACTAATTGGGTGGATGATAGTATTTTGCTTAACTTCATTTACAAGTACGTGTTCCAGAATTGATTATTAATTTGTTTTCCTGCGTAACTATATTGACAATTACATTAAGGAGTACATTAGGCTCGATCGAAACCTTGTCTGATTAATAAAACATAATTAAATAAAGACTTCGAGTCGAGAACATACATCGACAATCTCGAAAATTCGAATTGCTTATTTTTGTTAATTTCTAATGGTGCTGGGTGAAACAAATCGCAACCGTCATATCCTGAGCCAGCTGCCCTTTCTTCGCCGAAATTGTTTTTCTCTTAAATTATTTATTTGTATTTTTCATGTTGTATTGCTGTCTTCATTTTGCCATGTTACGGCGAGAATAAACAGTTTTTCTTTCTTTCTTTATATTGGTCAGTTTAGCAAAACGTGACTAACTCTGCATGACATTTCCCGTAGCGTTGAGCGTAGCCGGGTTTCCGTTTCGTATATGTTTATTGAACTGATTTCTAGTCTAGGTTAGATGTAATAATGATGCTTTTATGAGTCCATTCCGGCTCGAAATTGTGTCCAATTATGATCATGTTACGCATTCTGTTTTGTTTTAGTAGGATTCAGTTTTAATGAGGTTTTGCGTTGTATCTGTCCGTCCTCTGGTCTCTGTTGTTCGTATATTTTGTCCGGTCGTTGATTTAAATTGTACTTTATTCAGCGCTAACAAAGTTTCAAAGCAACTCGGCATCTGTCAAAAAGTTAGGCTCTATATGAAAATGAGCCTTCTCCTAATGTAATAAAAGTTATTTTTTATGGAACAACAAATAAATAATAACGTTAATAGTGATCTAGACCTTTGTCCGTGGTAATTTGTCAAAGTTTGGCTTGTTTACGAGTAGTGGGAGTTAGGCATACATAAAAATATTACGATACGCAAATAAATTAGGCCGTATAAAATATGCCCACTTAATGTCTCTGGGAAATTCCCGATATAATATTTCATGAAGCGACAAAGGAATCAAGACAGATTCGCTGTGTCAACATCCTGCCTTTGTCCTTGTCAAAGGTAGAAAAAGAATAGGAAAACATTTATTCTGTATTACAAAAGGTGACTCTAGAAAATATTCCAATACTTGAGATAACAATAACAAAACAATGGCAAAATTATGGTTACTCAATAATGATAATAGGTAATATCCTGGGATATTTATACACTGTCATGTGACCCCAAACTAGGATAACACGTACTGGCGGAGCCAGAGACTGATATTTGTACTTATATTAAATACTTAATAACTAATATAAATATATAACTAAACTAAATAATAGACAGATGAACGAATGTCTCAGTATCACTAAAGTGTTGGAAGCTGGAATCGAAACCGCTACCGTCGACCTACAGGCAAAATATCCTGATCACTACTCCATATCTATTCGTCTGATGGCATCTAAATACTAATTAACAATAAATAATCAGCACAATACTAATCCGCACAGACAGGAATCGAACTCGCTAACCGTATCGTAAAGCCAGGTGCCCTGATTTATACTTGTACAATTCGTAGATCGTCCTAAAGAAACAACTTTTTGAAACTAATTTATTGTTGTCTAAAGAAAATGAAACACAATTTATACCTGCCCTTGACATCGCGTAGGGGTTCGAGACAGGAAATGACGTTGATATCTTATTTGAAGAAAACCCTCCGCTTAATAAGAAACAGTATTTTTTTATTTAGTTCGCCAGCGGTTTTTGATATTACTCTAACAGGTATTTTATTTATTTTTAGTTACCTACACAAGCGCACGTCTATAATCCTCAGAGATGTGGATTGAGCAAAAGTTTTGGACAGATATAAGGAAAATCTTTGTTTATAGTTACATTGGATACAAGAACAAAAACCAGGATAATCCCACTCTCTTTCAATAATTTTAACAACGGCTAGAGGCAGGTTCAATAGTTAATAATTCTACAGCGATTTAAAAAGATCACATCATCGGCTTGCGTCACGTTCAAACCACCTACCTACGCTAAAGGCAGCCCACAAAATCTCATTAAAAGTTTATTGAAGCTCAGAAAAATGGCAAGTACCTACAAGATTTCTAGGTTTGTAATCGACAGATTCTGATGTGATTCACAAGTAAGTAAAGCTCTAAGCTTCTTAAAATTATAGTCAAGTCTCAAAAGAGAATCGGTTCCTATTTCATATTGCGATTTGTGAAAAATATCAAATTAAAATTGTGCAACGTACATGGAAATGTCATTTATTGAACAAATGTTACATAAAACTGGCACATATTATTTTTATCCAATTCCCACGATCCTCGACTAACATATTTCAGTGTTAGCAGCAATATGTCGCTGGTAAAGCTTGAGAATGCACACAGGCTATTTCCCGTGCACCGCCGCGCCGGGCCATTTGCACGTCGGGTCACGCGACCACGTGTTACAGCCCGTACCATTATATTATCCAAGATAACAGAGCCGTGAAAAATATCGCTATTCGCTTCCCAACCCTCTCTTGTTTTTCCCTACCTACCTAATCTGTAGTCAAAACAAAGTATGGCTGATTCTTGAATCGGTAAACAAGATTATCCGATTTCCTCTGACTTTGTACTGAGGCAACGGTGTTTTGTTTGTACCGTTACTACTGTTACTGGTGGGTGGTTATTCTTACAGATGTCTTCAAGGATAGTATTTAGCTACAGCTATTATTAGACAGGGTAGTGACATCGTATTTGTGTTTCGAAAAATAATTAAGCTCTGGCCACTCACAAGCGGTAGAGCCGGCTAAGCAGGTTTTGGACGAAACTGGGAGAAGAGTATGCTCGGGGGCTTTCCGTTACTCTTAAAACCTGGAACATTACGAAAATATCGCTTATCAGTTTATGATGCTTTAGATGTAACTCTATTTTACTACTCTTATTATTTGAAGTACAAATATTTTCGGAGAATGTGAAACGACTGAAGAAGCCAATCCGTGCAAATAAATGAAAATGGACTGTTTTGAAATGCAACAGAATTGCCCTAAGACAGTACTCGTATATACAGGTTTAAGGCCAAATATTTTTACAATCAACTAATACAAATAGTCATGATTCTATTATTAACTCACCTTAAACACGAGGTTTCCCAATTCGACTGTATACATTTTTACTTATTTTCGTCTTCCCTGTGGCATTTATCTTTAAGTATTTTGTTGTATATTTTAGGTACGAAAAATGGTAAAAACGGTAATAATTATTCGAAGAATCTCGAAGCGCTATCACTGAATTAAGATGTAAGTACATATTATGATTTAAAAGCGTCGTAGGGCGTACTTTTCAGAGAAATCGTAGCGAAAATGATATATTTAATTTACGATTTCGGTGACGTCTCCAAGTTATTCTTCTCGAAAGGTCAAGTCTTGGTTGGAAATGAGATATCTCAGAAAAAGTACTTATTTTCTGGGAAGAGCCTCAATTTGAAGTGTTGATTGTTGGAGCTGGCGGCAGCAGCACCGTTTTATTTTTCCTCTGTCTTTGTCCCGGGACAATGACTTCTTATATTGCTCCCTAGGGACTCTTTCCAGGGATTAGGCTCATTGCAAATAATACGTAATTTCTTCACTAAATGTTGACTCAGCGTTCAACTTGCGCGTTTCCTGACTTTTGACCTTTTGTGAAGCGTGACAAAGGGGACTTTGTTTTCACCGTTATAATGTCCCTGTATTTTTTTAATAGAGGAGTTTCTGAAGGAAAAAGTTCCTATAAACACCCGCTGGTGTGAGAACTTTAATGGAGCCAGGATTTATGATATTTTTAACCTTGAATTATAATAAGATTGCAAAATGAATTGTCATCTATTGCGGTCTATATGGCTCAGTGAGCATACTTACTATACAAGAGGCTGAGAGAGATTTGTCGAGATTGTAGCCGGCGATAGTCAATTGTTGTCACACCTCTGTGAGATTAAGCTACGTCGTGTTCTTATGAATAAACTTGAAATGAAATTGAATGAATGAAACTGACTTACTCCCCCGCATTTTATGACGTCCCCGTGGAATATACATACGTACACTTCATTGTCTCCCTGAGGAGTAGGGCGCGTAGTGGCGATTACAGATCTCCATTTGCTGAAACAAACAGACATGAGGTAATAGGCAGAGATTAGATCTCTATTTGCCATGGCCCTTCTTTTCGCTCCATATACTTTCACACATTATTCTCATAAAATATAGAGGGAACTCTTCAGATGACAGACAACAGCGCTCTCTATGAGTTAAACACAACTCCACTGCGATTGGCATGTCCTCCAAATGATCATGGAAACCATTGGGGGAGGCCCTCGTCCAGCCGACATCGTGTGGCGGATGATGATGATAGTGCTGAGTCATCCAGGATGCGATGTCTGCTACACTCTCGTAGTTGCATCACTCTGGCATATCAGCGTAAAACGACGTGCACTACAGTGGCGTGCACACCATATAGGCAAAAAGACACTGCCTACCTTAGTATTTTGGTTACCCAACCTAATAATAGAGTTATTGCTACATCTTCTTTTGTTGTACTCACGACATAGGCTAATGAAGGTCCTGTGTTTTGTGGGTAAAGACAAGTCACCTATACACATCCTTGGGGATTACTGCCTACCTTGTCGTAAAAGCCAGTGCACCAGTGGGTGCACTGTTAATTTTGTTACTCATGTCACTACATAAATGCACAATTCAACTAATGCTAACTCAACACTAAACTTCTCCAAAATCCCTTCAGTCGTTTTTCCGCGAAAAAGAAACAGACACACACTCACGGCACACATGTTAAACTTTCGCATTTATAATATTAGTGGACTAAGCATTCATCTGAGTGGGCGTTACAGGGCCACTTCATAAACAACTGACTACATAATTACAAAGTGCTTTTAATCCACAACCACCCGATTGCGTTGTGGAAAATACTTCATAAGAATCAACTCTTTTCCATTTCTGAGTACTTTATCTATCTTGAGAAAAAATAATTAACTTTCCTTTAAAAAAAGTCAGAAACAGTAATTTAATTTTCTCGCTGCTAGTTATTCTCTTTTTTTGCCACGAAGGATTTATTTAAAAAGGTGTATGGGAACTTTATCTTTCAAGTTCAGGACACAGGGAGTTGGTGAAGCCAACAACGGCTTCAGTTGAACTTTACGGAAAAAAAATACGTTCACGGTATTCCCTGTTCCGGATTTACCGTGAACTTTACTGAATGAAAGTAATTCCTTTTAATTTTCTTCGTAGTTCTTCAGTTGTAGTCGTAACAAAAAGTGTTAAGACTCAGGTTAGAAGATTTTAAAAACGAAAGTCTCGCCTGCACACTACTTAATATATTTTTAATGCGAATATAAGTTTAAACTTTCACGCGAAAACTTCTTAACCGATCATAATGAAACTTTTTAGGAATATGCTTAGAAGTGTAGAAATAACATAGGCTATATTTTATTCCAAAAACTCCACCGGAACGGTATTCCTTTGTACTGTAACACGGATTACAAATAATACTTAATAATAGTACCAAATGAAGACGTACAGTTAGAACCCTTATTTCACGCCTCACGTGAGTCTTGCCCAACCTCGTTACGCCAGATACAAGTATTATAGAAATAAAGTATCGTTAAATCAGAACAACAGGGAACAAATGTAAGCTGATCCTCGCCTGCGTAATGTTACAAACTAAAAAAGTTCTAAAAAAAATAAAGGTGTTTAACCGGCGGGCTTATTGTACTCAAGAATTGTAAGATTACCTGTCTCTTCCGGTGCAGAACATGAAATTTTTCATTTTGCAGTTTATGTTACTTCCTTTTGATAATAAACGCAAGGTTTCCGATTGTGAAAAGATTTCTATTACTTGATTCAATTGAAGACGTGAGTGGATTAAAGTGATATGTCGCATTCTTAAGTTGTGTTAGTGTGTGTTGTGTTTTTTATTTATCTATGTTATAACATGAATTGAAAAACTGTTAATTTAAAAAAATATATATATACTTCAACTATTCGCAGACATACAATCCAGTCCTAGCCTGCGTTCTTCAGTGAATCAAGAAATGCTCTCATTCTTAAAAATAATAAGAAAAGTTATACAAAGTGTTTTATTCATTTCTATAATTTCCTTTGCGTGCGCAAGAGACAAAATGATGTGTTAACAGAATGTGTAACTGTCAATTCCAACTGTTTTTGTTTGACAAACAAGAATCAAAAACCACCTCTCAAAATACACCGGTTAAAATCCGATACTATTCGAAATGCATTTAAATTGGCTGTTTCAATTCACAGTTCCATCGCAAAATTGGAAAATGGAAATCGCAAATTAACGTCTGATTTCGCACACACTAAATCTATACACATTTAGCGTATTAATTGCGACAATTTTGATCGAATTTATTCATAAAATAGATGTACCACAACGGTGTTACGGCTATTTTTTATATCTATTTATAAAATAATATACAAAATTAACAGTGTTTCTCTGCTACTATGGGTGTAGGTTTGATATATATATTATATATACATATATATAAATTCATCCACTATTAATTACCCATTGGCATCAGTGTTTGGTACCTCCCTTTGAGAAAATTTATTTGCTTGTAGTAACAGATTCTGCTCTTCTAGTTTACATAAAAAAATATATATTTGACAGGTTTAATTTACACACAAATAATTTTGTAAAGTAGTAGTTATAAAACAAGTTATTTAAAATTCCATCACTAGTTTTTGCATGAGAGAGTAAGAAGCATCATCAAATATTTGGCGATTATAATATCAGTAGGATGAAGATCCTGGGTTCATGCCGACAAGACGCTTTGTCTCCGAAGTCAAGTCCGGCCGTCAGTGTTGTATGGAACACACATACACGGTGGCTTCATAGTCTCCCATACAAGATTAACGACCGGACGTAGACCGGGTTTGACGGCCGGGATTAGCTCCGATAAAAAACCGTCTCGTGGGCAAGGGCCTTTACTGTATGCGTTCACATTTATATCGTGGAAGGTAGAACAAATATTAACAGAGCGTGTTGAGTGTGACTCCACAAACAGATTTGTGTACAGTACAGCGAGGGTCCCCTCGGCATGTCAATTTAAATAAGTTTACTTATCATATTACACAAGAAAAACAGAATATAACAGAGAGGCGCAATGCATTTTATGGATGTTGATTTTGACATAAATAATCAATTGGACGAATCAATCATCATCATCAGCCCATACTTGTCCACTGCTGGACATAGGCCTCTCCAATTGCACGCCACTGTGATCTGTTTTCGGCTTCTCGCATCCAGCTTCTGCCAGCCATCTTGCGTATATCATCAGTCCACCTTGCCTGAGGGCGTCCTACACTCCGTTTGCCGAGACGCGGTCTCTACGCGAGAACTCGTTTGCCCTAACGGTCATCGGTTCTACGGCTAATACGGACAAATCAAACATCTGAAAATAAACTTACATCCATAAAGGTATTATGCATTTAGGTATAGTATAGTATATTGTATATTCTCTAATGGGATGTACAGAATATCTTTGGAGGCTTGACTTTGTAGTGTTGACACCCAGGTTTTAAAACTAGCACGTCGATTTTATGAGTGAATCGTGAGTAATTTACCCAATATGGCCCAAATTCCATCCGCAAAGATTCGATCACTTCCATTTTCTTCAGTTTAGACGACTAAGAGACAGGAAGAACACCACTAACTGTTTTTTTACATTTCGATAACGCCTAAAACTTTATCTTATACATAAACTCGAACAAGTTTGCATAAACTACTTTGAAAGAAGTTGCGTGCAGCCTCCAATTCGATTTTACTGTCTTTTTAGTTACCTACATCGGATTAATTCCGACACCCTTAATTCCGAATATGGTACACGGAATGATAAACTCACTAGGCAAAAAGACATTAGGCAAAAAGACACTGCCTACCTATTTTGGCTAATAATAGAGTTAGTGCTAATAGACCATTTTTGTTGTACTCTCGACATAAGCTAACGAAGGTCATGTGTTTTGTAATATATCGTAAAGACAAGTTACCTATATAATAAATAGGTGTCAATCCTTGGGGATTACTTTTACTGCCTACCTTGTCGTAAAAGACAGTGCACGCCACTGTCTCCAGCGAATATGCAATAACATACAAACCTATTATATTAACGTCTAAGTAGCATTGTATGGTCTATTAGTAGAGTATCGATTGCATTACCAACACCTTACCTAATTAAGTATTATCTACTTCAGTATCGAGCACAACAATATTTTACATGCGGATACGTTTCTTTAATTCTTTAGAAAATTGTAAACTGAAAAATCGCACATCTGTAACAAAACACAAAAGGTAAATAACAACACTAACAAAAGCAATAATATCTACACGGAACATCTCCAATGAAACAAGGTATAAAGAGATTGCTATCAAATACTAATCAATCAGATCGCTCCACTTTCCATTAGTTGTTATTGAACAAGAGTGAGTCAATGAACGAATGAATCTGTATTGTTAAAGAATGAGTAGCGTCAGCTGACCGCAGTCATTCGAGATCTCCCGCTTTTGTGGCGATACCCGGGGCGTTAGCTATTCAAACAACTACTGCTAGGTGAACTGTAGTGTACAGGAAATCAATAGGCGATGCAATACTGTGAACTTTCAATAGAGAAACTGTGACGTTTCAATTGGCCGGGCAACCTTACCGGCACGGTAAACTTCCAACACTAGTTCTTTTTTTTTTTACAACAAGCTTAGCGTTTGTTTTCGATCGTTCTATTGAAGTGAACGAGTGTATTTCGATGTGCATTTCTGAATTGAAAAGGGACGTTTATTGTTTCTTCGAGCTTATTACTTGTATTTGCTTTTTGTTGTGAAGAATGTGATGTTTATTTAAGGTTTTAGTACATTATGTACACATGGTTATGTGGCATATTTTATATTTTGCATATTGGAGAAATACTCACTTATCTTTCAAGTAGATTTCTTCCCCATACCCATTTCCTAACTGGATTTGGTAGCTGGCTACGGCACGGAAAATAATACGCCTATTGCGTAGCGAAGTGTTCTTTTCCGTGTCGTAGCCAGCTACGAAATGATACTACAAGGATTTATTTTTCTAATTGTAATTGTCTTCTCACTTGTATTTTGTGTTCTCAAATTTATTCCGACGGATATACCGAACCTAGCAAGGAAGTATTATATAGCCCAAAATCTGATCTCAAATACAACAGAGAACCTTTCACAGTGCCAAAGAAATACCAACGCAACTTTAAAGCATGTCGACTTCTTGCTGCATTTCAATAACATCTGAAAATGTCGAAGCATTTATCAAAGATCGCGGCAAGCGGCTCTAACATCTTATAAATAATGCATGATTTTGCTTGCTTCAACCATGCACACTTACAGGTATGAGAGTATTGAATTCCGAAATATGACGTACGAACGGCATTTTATGTTCTAGATTTTCCTTCAATCCCGTGCTGATCTGGGATGTAAATAGATTGCATCAGCTGCCTTTCTTTTTGGCATGCCGCTGGGAGCTGACTATGGGATCTGAATATTAGGGTTCATTCAAGCAAAAAGCTAGCAACTTGTAACTGTAGGTCCGTGTTGATATTCTTATCTAAATCTGGCCGAAGGGTTCTCGTGATCTTAAGGTTCCATTCTCCCCCTTTTAGGGATTACGGACATGAGTGAAGTGAAAATACATATATTTTGTGAAGACACTTTCTTGTACAGTAAAGGGCAAAATAATATTGTTTTGCCGTTGCTCCCTTCGACTCTGAATACATTCAGACATCACAAAGGGTTAAGCAAATGTTTGCTTATGTTTAATGAAGTAGGTTACTGAATACATTCTTGAAAGCTGGTAACATAGGTTAAGTATATTTCAGTAGTAGATTGATCTATTGGAATAATGTTTCTTCTGCATTTTATCAGAATATGAGCGAATATGCGCATGGTGGCTGGTAGAAGCTGGATGCAAGAAGCCGAAAACAGATCGAGGTGTCGTGCAATTAGTCTAGCTAGACTAGTCTAAAAGTAAACAAACATGGGCTTATAAATATGATGATGATAAGCGAATAAATTATTTTAAACAGGCAACTTTATAAACACTGTACACTATTTATACAAACTAACTAACTAACTAACTAACAAAGGTAGAATATAATAAATGAAGACCATTTTTTTTATTGATAAAATTACTACGATAACTACACCGTGATTCAGAATTATGGTTTCATACAAAATCATTTTCGCCACGTATTCTATTAAACCGTACATACATTATACGTCACGCTCGTTGCCCTGAGAGGTAGATAGAGATAACGAACCCCCTTGTCTCTATTCTTGGAGTCTATTCACATATGTTAATTAACGACAGAAAAATTATATTTATATTGGTACGTCTCTTTAATAAATTGCAAGCACAAACAAAACTGCGTAAATCCCTTATTAAAGTATTATATATTGCCTACCCCTCTTTGTCATTTTTTTTAAAGTATTATCAAAAACGATTTCATTTTTCAAAATCGCAAATAGCCAATTATAATTTGAAGGACTCACAAGTTCTTTATTGATTTCTAACAAATCGTAAAAAGTGGATATGTTGTGGTTATTCACCTCCTCAATTATAATTATGAACGCCTAATAATATCGACCTTAAATACTTCTGTAATGAATAATGAAATATCAAAGGGAATTCGTTTGGCGATTCAAAAGCCTCATTAATCATAGAGCTGTATTTAGTTTGCTACGTCGCCGCCGGAGGGCGCTGCTGATGAATGGCCCCAAAATTACTGCCCACTTGTAATTATATTTATTAAACGGGTGGAATGTTCGGAAGATTGTTGTGTTCTTGAAGACATTCGCTTCGACCTTATCTAGCTTTCCATTCGCTAATTTATCAGCGACTTTGACGATATCAAGTTGTACTTTGGCGTTTTTTTTAGGAATTGGATTTGACGAATGAAAACGATCTATCATTAAAAATATAAATTTAAAAATAGTATCTAAGAGAATATTAACTTGACGTTATAAATATTAATAAATTATTAGTAAATATGTTTAATATGATCAAGGTTTAATTCTACTTTAATCTATTTATCTAAATTTCGTTGTGACATTAAAATTCCTAAGTAGTTGTAGTGTGGTTGAGGCATCTAGATCAAGATGAAATACTAATAATTTAGACAATGATTCAAATATACATTCTTGTCCAAGTACTTGATAGATACGTTGATAACGAATTACTCGATATTGTTCGTTATTTGCAAATTGATTACAATAGACCATTTTGTATTGAACCATGTTTTTGTTAATGATTCTGTAAACACGTGTGTCTTGTGACAATAACAAATGCGGGGCAAAAAAAACAAATATTTTTAATTGATTACTTACACAAAGCAAATCAGTAACCCAGAAATTATTCATTTTAAAGTTTTGACCAACATGATAATGGTCATCGTTAAAATAATTATTCCGAATTACAATTTCCAGAGATAAGCGCGGTCAAGTAAACAATCGCCTTGTTTTTTTAATAAGTAGGTTAATTCAAACAGAAAATTATATTATTTTAAATTAATAACAATACTGGGAATGAATATAAAATATGTACATAATTTATCACCCCTTACAAGAAAAAAAAATGTTTTGTTACTCTATAAGTAGGAGGAATATGCGTTTGCGTTTATTTCCATAAGCTTATACTTACATACAATAAATAAATACAGTACATTGGTCTTAGATTAGGTAAGTATGTTATACAAAATTTAAATTCATACGATACCTGAACTAGACAGTGCAGTAGGAGAAATATGCACATAATTTAATTTGCATAGAATTACCTTGCAAAGAAATATCTATAGTTATATTATATATATTATTTCTCGTCACTGTATCAAGATCCGTTGAATACTTGGCAAAGCTCAGTCTTCTGTTCTATAATCCCACGTCTCGGATATCTAGAATAACATACTTCACTCCTGGATTAACCATAAAATAACGCCGTTAAAAAACTATTTGGCACCCTTGTCATAAAAAACACCATTGGATCTTATTACCCACGTAGCTACCAAGTCAAAGTGAAACAAATAAAAGCATCAAATACACTTCAGATAGGGAAAAACCGTTCAATAAAAACGGGAAATAAAATCTCAAGATTCGCTCGTTAGGTTTTACACACGTTCGTACTCTTCACACGGCTTGAAGTGGTCCCGTTGTGGTATTTTGCACTTTCGTGAGCTTAAATAGAGTACATTTTGCACTACGCCGCATGTCAACTTCCATTCCATACAGAGCCAATGGAAAATGTAGCGTAAAATGTGATTGTGTTTTAGTTAACCTTAATGAGTGCTCTAGACGAAGCATGTGGGCGGTGCATGGTTGAAATTTTCAGTGGATTTTTAATTTTTTTTTTTTTAATAAGGTGCAGTAGAATTTTGTGCAGAAGCCTTATAGGTATGCTGTAAAAAGTTTAATTATAATACTGTACTTTTAGGAGTTAACTGTATGTGGAAGATCGATTAAAAATGTGTAGTGATTGGTGTTTGTAGATTGTATTATTATTAGTTATTATTTACGTGAAGTTGCTGTAATGGGGAATTTTGCTTTGACGTTTTTCTGACAGATTTTCGGGTAGAGATCTGTCATTACTGTCATACTTTTCAAACGAAGTTTGACAGTAACGACAGTGCTCCGAAAATCTGTCAGAAAAAAGTCAAAGAAAATTCCCCATTGTTTCATTACAACAACCGTAATAATGCGTATAATATACATCGCAATGCGCAGTAGAAATAAGAGGCCTAATTCAAAGAATGAAATTGCATTTTTATTGATGTATACGTATATTCTGCGATATTATCAATGCACTCCACACAGACAATTCAGTACTAATTACTCAAGCAAGTTCATAAAAGTGACGCAAACAAACTCGATATAATCAGGGCATCTCTTTCCGACGTTCAGTGAACAAATGAGACACCTACATCAGTCTCAATGTTAGATATATTATAGTTATCTCACCAAATCCTGCCGGGACCGACGGAAGCTCTATTCAAATGAGGCCATTTGCATTTCTAACATAAGCCAAACGCCCCGAGTCACCATTGTGTAAGTGGCATATGATAACTTCAAATAAACTATCTACTGAGTTTATACATATAATCGGTAATCATTATAACGTCAGCCCACTGTCGTCCACTGGTCGACATAGGCCTCCCTCAATGTTCTTTTTCACTATCCATTTAAACATAGGGTCCGAAAAAGGGAATACCACCACCATAACCGCTACCGAAAAGCCGGAAACCAAACTTTGTGTTTATAATCCGAGAGGATTTTCTGGATCAATAAAGTATTCGTGTTGAGTAGTAGTATAAATTTATGGTATGGTATTATAGTAGTAGTATAAAAATTATTGGTCGACGCACATATACCTCTCTCTATCATCTCGAAACACTCCGAGCGAGAGAGGAATATACATATGTCGCACATAACTCGCTGAGAATAGGCTTTTATGTACCTACCGTCTGTCTGTGTTACGTATAAATCTATACTTATAATAAAACTGTACATGGATTCTTTTTACGAAAAAACCGATGGAATATCATCCTACTTCGCCTTAATTATTAAAACTGCTACCAGAAGACACTATTCCGCGCGGAGGGAGTCGCGGACACAGCTAGTCATGAATATAATTAGCGTAGAATTATTTCCTAGTACAGTGAAACATAGCTGCCCTTGTTGCTGTACCTAACTTGTGAAAGTTTAGAGCATATTACATTTCAAGCCGCGGGGTCCAGAGTACCTTTAAAGGTCACGTAGCCCCGGGGCTTTTGAGAAACCAAAATATCAGGTTCAGTAACATGGAACTCGGTCAATTATAGGTTAAAGATATCCTTTTCTGAGTGATTGTTACCAGAACGCTTTTCCGTATTTCGCTAGGCTTCTTAACAGTATCCGTTTGGTTGTGTTAAAGACTTTTGGTAAACATAAAATAGATATAAAAGTTGAGGTGATCGCTTCTGTGACGCTCTGCCGCCAGCTTTTATTTACAGCAGTAAAACAGTTCTTAGTGCCAACCGTCAGGATGTGGAATGATATGTCGGCGCAGTATAGTCTGGAGGTCTTCAAATCATGGATAAATAGGTACCTAATGAAAAAGTGTGCTCCATCGCAGACCACATCGCTACGTAACATCCTGCAGGATGGCAGTCAAACGATTATTCATCGTTTAAAAAACACACAAGCCAAATCAATAAATAAAAGAAGATCCTGATTTGAAGCGCCCATAGCTCATAGCAGGCTTCGGTGGTGGCATCAACAGTAGTCATTAATCAGAATTAGAGGCCCTCTGGCGGCTTGAAATAATAGTTGAGCTGACTGGTGACAAGCAAGTGGTCTGACAGCGACTTGCCTCTACGGTTAGGATAGTGGATAGTTACTAGTTACACAGACCAAATCGATTATCAAAAATCGAACACTTGGCCTCCTGCACGAATGAGAGAAATGGTTAACCAATATAAATGCTACATTTAAGAAGAAAAGGTATAAAGCATATACAAAGTTGCCAGTAAATACTTTGCCCATCACTGTAATAATATGAATAGAGAAGGGAGAGTATATTAATACACATATTTCATCCACCTTAATCCACTGTATGTAAATTGTAGTAGTTTCCCTCAAATCACATTACCTAGTGGCAGTGTCGCGTACACAGCTCACGGGTAATTAATATCACGCATAAATCTTCATGTTCTCATGTTGCGTAACTTTACATTATGTGTACCAATGTTCGCCGTTGTCTATGATCCTTCTGTTCATATAAACCTTATACACGGTAGAGTTCTTTTTACACTGGTGTCATGACGCAATCACAACAAATGCCTACGGCAAACGTATTACCAGCTAAAGGGATATCGGCGGTGTACCCGGATATCACTGATTGTGTGTGTTACGGAACCAGTTTTAGATGTTCTCCAGTTACGACTTCAAAGCCGTGTGGGTTGGTGGTTAATCAATCGTCTGATAAATATGGCTCTATTACGGTAGCAATGTAGTTATGGCTATGGTATTTTAACTCGCTTAAAGGCCTAAATATATTTATGTAAAAAACAGGTCCTTGCCTGGTACAAAGTAGTTTTGTCACTTTTGTTTAAAGCAACCCAGCTCTGTAATTAATAACGCATTCTTGAGTCGAAAATATATCGAATTTTTTTAAAACAATATTCACAGTTCAGGGATGGGTTTAGTCCCATTTCGTAGCTGACTCTGCTAGGTGGCTATCGCATGCAATCAAATATACCTATTTCGAAGCTGTTACGAAGATCATCGGTGCATTATTTTGCGACAAAATAGGACTAAGAGAACGAATGGACAAATTACCTAGTGACCGTGACCTGAGTGACATCTTGATGCCGCAAGATGACTGATTTGGTATAATCGACAATGACAACATGCTCTAAACCAACCTCTTGCATGGAAGCCCTATCTTGTACGCTAAACATCGGTGCTCTAGATTAAATACGAGAATAACTGATAAAATAATAACAGAAGATAAAGACGTGGATTTTTCGCCACCGTGTATTCCGATGGTAATCTGCAAATAGGGGCACATTCCACATTAACTTATTCTTAACAATAACAAAAGCAGCAAAGAGAAGGCCATTGTCATATCCATAACTATAACAGAGCCGTATTAGAGCACAGATTAATAGGCATTTGCATTAAATACGAGAACTAAGCGAGTGGTAATCTGAAGCAAAGTCAAGATCATGGCTAATCTAATATAATCTAATGTACATATGTTACCACTAAACAGTATTATTGAAACTCGGGCTGGATGTATGCTTAGTATCTATGCAAGGTAATTTAAGTCCACGTTGCCGATAGTGCAACCTATTTGTATAGTGTTATTTTTATAATTTGTAAACATTTAAGTTGTCAATAAATGACATATGATCAGACCAAAACAAGAGTTCTTATGGAAAACAACTAAATAGGGACGGTGCTGGGAATTATTACCGTTTGGTGCTGCGTTAGGTCTCCGCGAGTGTTCGTTCCCAGCATCGTCCACAGGTGACCAATGAAAATGATGAGTGCCTGAATGATGATGTGTGCCTTGTTTATTGTCTGTACTATATTATTATTAATTTGTGTACGTACGAATGAACGAGTATAATATCTATAAACAAGGTTTACGATTCCAAGCACGATGTTATCTTAGACAAGGGAGGTTTTCTGACAGGTGGCTTATTACAGTTCTAAGAAATGTCAATTGTCATTTCGTATTTTTATTTTTTGTTGACAATTCTAAAATGAGTTTCTCCCTAAGATCGTGTCTGATTAGCGCCATCTGTGAGATGTTTTGGAACTACTTTTGACATATTTGAAGCTATCAGAAAATCTCTCATTGTAAATGTAAGTAATAAGCAAATTGCATTGAAGTGCACAAGTAACTGCAGTATATGTAGCAGGCAACTGAATGTTTCTTTATTCATATAAAATGTATTCACAGCTCTTAAAACTCCGCATTTACCATTAAATATCATGTTTTAGAATATTCATTATTACCTACGCCCCTCCGTTTTATATCTGAACTCATCGCTGTAATTCGGTTTGTTATTTTTTTTATTTTTATTTTGAACGACCGGAAATAATTTGAATTTCGAGCCATTGAATATTTATTACAATTCCGTATTCCATTTCAACGTCGGCGGTAAGGAATAATAAAAGAAACATAACGATGTAAGAATACCAATACTGATGTATATTTGTAAAGTTTATTTTTATAAATGCGAGTCTAATTTTACATTCAGGCGACAAAACCGCAACGAGGTAGGTACACGTTACCGTGATTACGGGCACGTCCCATTTCGTCCGTCGGTGATTTTGACCGGATAACAAGCATAAAGGATCAGGCTCCGGTCAGGTTACTATATAGCCCGTAATTCGAGCAAAAGCTATCCTTGGGGCGGTTGCGGCCCGGCTCAACTTGGACGGAATACTGAAATTGCTTTTTACCTCCCACCTCAATTTCGAAGGTGTTGAGGCGTGATTTGATGGGGATGAACTGACTGAAGTATTTCAGTACCTAGTCAGTTCTATAGTCGCATTTTTTTAAAGAATTCTTTATGGCAACACTTTGGTTGTTTTTGTAGTATCTACACTTTCGTGCGCAATACATTTATGATTAAAAGGCGACGTGTATTTCGGTAGTGTTGAAGTATATTTAATTGTTTTTTTTTTTAGATTTAAGACAATAGAAATTGTTATTACGTTGACAAGCGGGGCGTGTCCTCGAAGGTGTTTAATTAGGTACATATATATGGAATATGAGCAAGGTCAGGCATGACCCCCATCAAAATATGAACCATATACAACCGACACCACTTATTATTTAGATTACCGCCCTACTTGAAAGATAAAATTAGAACAGAATGGTATTCTATCGATCCGATCGTTCCGTATTCAGTGTAGAGAATGATTCTAAATCGATGAATAGGTGGTAGTTTGATTTGCATGACAGTACGAGCGAATGATAATGCGTTCCGATTGAAATGTTTCTCTTGGACGGCGCTGATGAGCGACTAGCCAGCACTGCAACAATGACGTCAAATTTTGCGTGTATCCTGAACCATATTCACCGTTTTCCATGTAAATCGTACCCACTAATGTAAACACGTTTAAACTCTACTTTCTATGACAGGTTCCCTTCACGAATCAACGCAAACAATGTCCACGTAGTTTGAATAAAATAATAACAAAGTTAACATAGCAACACCAAACTCGTCAAAATCATGTTAATTTCCCGCCCGAGTGGATATCAATAACGATACGAGCGTTCGACGTAACAAATTATCAATCAAAATTTAAAACAATCGGAAGAGGGGGCGAGGTGTAGCGGGGAGCGGGTGTGCGGGGGCTGCGTGGCGGGGTGCGCGGTGCGCGGGGGCCGGGGCTTGGCGCCAGCCAGCCTGGCTGCACCCAGTGCATCCCGCAGGTGCCCTACCGACAAACAACCGCTCACTTTTCCCAAATCTCGCTTCAAACGCCCGCCATGTAAACAAACGTTGCATTACGCACATACGACCACGCCCGACTCGTTGGCTTTTATTGTAACCGCTTTGTGACAATGTTACGGTAGGTTCCATTTAGGTAGGTTAGTAGCACCTTTCATGGTGAGTGCCCATTTGTGGCGTTTTGGCAACATTGTACCTGAAATGTAAAATAAAAACTTATTGGAAGTGGCCGATTAAATATTATATGACGAAAACAGGATTGAGGTCGCTTGCGCTTAGCTTTTTGGAGTGGGACCTTAGCCCTCTTTTATGAAATCTCAAAATATATTGCAGATGTCCTGAAATTCCTATAACAAAATTATCTCAGAACTATCATTAGACAGTCTCATAAGTACCACTACGTTCCAGTTGTTGCTCTCTCGGCATGAAACGACGCCGTGGGTTACATATTCCTTTTTGTACGACTTTGTACAAATTAGTTAATAATAAGTAAGATGGTAATGACTAAACATAGCGGGATGCTACCAATAGGATAGATTTTAAAATATTTTTTTCCACGTTTTATATGAACAAACTGAATTCTTGTTCACAAAATAAAATCATGCATGAATTTTCATCATCATACTATGAAGGTCCTTAAATATTCAAATTACAAAGGTTCCTTTTATAATGCAAATCCTAAAGGGGTAAAATTGGGGTCCAAATATTGTTCGGAGGAAAAAATCGTAAATGTATTCTTTCTTTTTAAAAACCGCGAGGACACTTATTTTCTATCATTTTGTACCAAAAACAGCGAGAGACACTAAATTCAAACACATTTTAAAGGTCATAAACAATGTATAAATATTTTCGTAGTTCTCGCACAAAGTTTTATTAGAGAATATATTATCCTATATTCAGCGAGAACAACATCTAGAAAGTTCTTATTTTGCGTAGTTTCTGACTTATGGAACTTAATTCTGATACTGCTTACTAGGCCGGTACGGGAATAGACAAATCTACTTTATATCCAACACAAAGTGAATGATAAATTTATGTGATTTATGCGGCGTCCGATTTAGTTCTTTGGGTTGTGAAAAGGACAACTCACAATACGTTTATCTAAGTCTCAGTTGTTTAGCTAGAAGTGACCTAAGGGGCACTACGTCTCCTAAGGATATGTCCAGGGTAAATTTCTTTACTTTAGCCGTAGCTTTTTTTATTTATTACTATCTGACCCAAACGTTGTTTTACCAACATACATTATTAACAGTGTTGCCCTGCTATTTTATGTACATATTGTACGTGTATCTTCCTCTAAAATCACTCTATCTATTAAGTAAAATCGCCTCAAAATCAGTTGCGTAATTTTAAAGATCTAAGCAGTAGACATAGAGACGCACAGCGGGAGGCGACTTCATTATACTCTATGTATTGATAAGCAAGCATTTGAACATCATCCTGTCTGGTGTGAAGATGCGATGTAGTCTATGATGATGCACGCTTGCTTATTAAATGCTTGTCACGCGTGACTTGAAGGCGCACAGGGTGTAATGCGCAGAAAACACAGAATCCGGCAAGTCATTCAACAATCTGGCAGTTCGCACTATAAGGTCGCAGCAAAGCGTTTGGTTCGCGTAAATGGAATTTCCACCCGATATGAATGACATTTCATTTTACGTCTGGTTTTCCAATGGTAAAAACGTTATTGTGTGGAAAGGATATGGTCATACGTTTACATTTGCATATTTGTTCCATACACAACTAATCGTCTGTGGAGAGCCAGAGACGATTGCCCCGTTGGGTTAAATATGCTAAGTGAACCTTGGATATTTTGCTTTGCAGGCGCCTCTACCTACCCAGCTTTAGGATTAAAAGGCGCGAAGAATAGTTGTACATACTCAATAACTTTAAAAAAAAAACTTTGAAACGATTTAACCAGTATCACTACTTCAGCCAGTTAAAGTTCTCCTCGATTTGTCTGATCTGCCATCATCTAATCCTGACTTCCTTGTTTTGGGACCACTTTTTAAATATTTTCTTACCAAAACAAGTATAATCGTCAATCGGTTCATAAACGACAAAATTATCCGCGAACAGCGTCTGAGGC